>CAUYLG010055077.1:0-72705 GCA_963573385.1 Cacajao melanocephalus | reverse complement strand
TGAGTTTACTTGTTCCAGGTCTGAGTTCAAGTCATAAACGTCCTTGTTAATTTTCTATCTCGTTGATCTGTCTAATGTTAACAATGTGGTGTTAAAGTCTCCCGCTGTTATTGTGCGGGAGTCTAAGTCTCTTTATAAGTCATTAAGAACTTGTCTTATGTATCTGGGTGCTCCTGTATTGGGTGCATATATGTTTATGATCATTAGCTCTTCTTGTTACATTGATCCTTTTACCATTGTGTAATGTCCTTCTTTGTTTCTTTTAGTCTTTATTACTATTAAAGTCTGTTTTGTTAGAGACGAAAATTACAGCTCCTGTTTTTTTTATTTTTTGCTCTCGATTTGATTGGTGAATCTTCCTACATCGCTTTGTTTTGAGTCTTTGTGTGTCCTTGCATGTGAAATAGATCTGGATACAGTGTGCCGATAGGTTTTGACTTATTATGATGATACTCTTTAACTTTTGGTAAGTTTTTAGGATGACTGATACTGGTTGTTCCTTCCAGTATGTAGTGCTTCTTTCAGAAGCTCTTGTAAAGCAGGCCTGGTGATAATGAAATCTCTGAGTACTTGTTTGTTCACAGAAAATTTTATTTTTCCTTCACTTATGAAGCTTAGTTTGGCTGGATATGAGATTCTGGGTTGAAAATTCTTTTCTTTGAGGATATTGAATATAGACCCCCACTCTTTTCTAGTTTGTAGGGTTTCTGCTGAGAGATCTGCTGTGTCTGATAAGCTTCCCCTTATGGGTAATCTGACCTTTCTCTCTAGCTGCCCTTAGAATCTTGTCCTTCATTTCAACCGTAGTGAATCTAACGATTACGTGTCTTGGGGTTGCTCTACTTGAAGAATATCTTTGTGGTGTTCTCTGTATTACCTGGAGTTGAGTATTATCCTGCCTTACTAGGTTGGGAAAGTTTTCCTAAATAATATCCTGAAGAATATTTTCCAGCTTGGATTCATTCTCTTCATGACATTCAGGTACACCTATCAAATGTAAATTAGGTCTTTTCACATAGTCCCATATTTCTTGGAGACTTTGCTAATTCCTTTTTACTCTTTCTTCTCTAATCTTGTCTTCTCGTTTCATTTCATTAAGTTGGTCTTCAACCTCTGATATCCTTTCTTCTGCTTGATCAATTCAGCTGTTAAAACCTATGAATACTTCACAGAGTTCTCTTATTGTGTTTTTCAGTTCCATTAATTCACTTATATGCCTCTAAATTGTCTATTCCCGTTAGCATTTCGTCAAACCTTTTTTCAAGGTTCTTAGTTTCTTTACATTGGGTTAGAGATGTTCTTTTAGCTCACAGAAGTTTCTTATTATCCACCTTCTGAAGCTTAATTCTGTTAATGGAACGCACTCGTTCTCCATCAGGCCTTGTTCCCTTGTTGATGAGGAACTGTGATCCTCTGTAGAAGGAGAGGCATTCTGATTTTGGATATTTTCAGCCTTTTTACGCTAGTTTCTTCCCATCTTTGTGGATTTATCCATCTGTTGTCTTTGTAATTGCTGACTTTCAAATTGGGTCTCTGAGCGGACGTCCAACTTGTTGATTCACAGCGCCGAAATCTAAGCAACCCACTGCGCTGGCTAAAACAGTGGCATTAAGATTCGTGGTGCTTTTCTGCCCGGGAATCTCCGGTCTGGCTTCCCTCTTCAGTCCCTTTTTCAATCAGCTGAATGGGCGACTCTGCCTTCCCGGAGTTCCAAACATCAACCAAAAGGGGACCCAGTCCCGTTTACTCTGCACCGAGAACTGCCGGGCCGGCCACAAGAGTCTCACTGGCGACCTATGGGGCTCCTCCGCTGGGAATCTCCTGGTCCGTGAGCAACAAAAATTCGTCTGAAAGTGTGGCGTCCACTCGTTCTCTGCGCTTTCACTGGGAGTCACAATCCTGAGCTGCTAGTAATCGGCCATCTTCCCTTGAAAGGGTTTCCATCTGTAGAGTGGGGGAAATAGTCTAGCCTAAGTCATAGGATCATTGTGAGGATTTAAATGATGTAATACAAAGAAAGGGCCCAGCACAACACTTGCTGCTCAATTATTGCTAGCTTTAATCCCTAATTCTTTTTTGTATCTCATATTCTAACAATTTTCAGCCAAAAAGACTTGCCCTAGATTCCTTATCCTTTCAGGCCTCTTTATACCTATCAACCATTTTTTTTATTAGTTTTTCCTCCTTCCTTGTGAAGATGGTAAAATAGTCTTTGTTTAATGCAATGTGAGGAACCTGGAGCACAGAGAAGACACTTGGGAATCATCAAAATGGAACAAGACAGGAACAAACAAGTTTTTATTGTTTATTTCACTATACTAGTTTAAAGGAGTTGGTCACATTTTAATATACTTTAATTTTAACAAAGGAAATATCTTGGGTTTCTAAATTTTCTTTAAATTTTTATGACATTAATGCATGTACATAGTTTTAAAAGCTGAAAAGGATGATAAGACTTGTAATGAAAAATGTAGTTCCTGGTCCCATCCCTTCCCCGAAATGGTCCCCTCCCTCCATTCCCCAGCAATCACTGTTTCAAGCCTTTTATCTGGTGTATTAGGGTTCTCCTGAGAAATAGAATATATATATATAATATATATATAAGATGTAATGTGCATATATTATCTATCATAGATATATTTATATATGATATATGTGATATGTCATATATTATAAAATTATTAAATATATGATATAACATATCATATATAATATATATGATAGATAATATATGCATATCATATCTTATATATATATATATCTTATAAAAATATATTTTATGTATCTTTTTTTTTTTGAGACAGGGTCTCACTTTGTCCCCCAGGCTGGAATACAGTGGAATGATCACAGCTCACTGCAGCCTCAACCTCCCAGGTTCAGGTGATCCTCCCACCTCAGCCTCCTGAGTAACTGGTACATCAGGAGCATGCCACCACACCCAGCTAATTTTTTTTTTGTATTATTTGTGGATACAGTGTTTCACTATGATGCCCAGGCTGGTCTCGAAATCCTGGACTCAAGCAATTTGCCTGCCTCAGCCTCCCAAAGTGCTGGGATTACAGGTGTGAGCCACCACACCCGGCCATAATATTGTTTTTAAAAGACTGTGCTTTCAGGGATAATTTCTATAGTTTGTTACTAGAGAATTGTCTCTAAATGTGTAGAGCACCGTTGATCAATGAGAACACATGGACACAGGGAGGGGAACATCATACACCAGGGCCTGTTGTGGGGGAGGGGGGTGCAGATGGAGGGTTGCATTAGGAAAATGTAGATGATGGGTTGATGGGTGCAGCAAACCACCATGGCACATGTATACCTGTGTAACAAACCTGTACGTTCTGTACATGTACCCCCGAACTTAAAGTATAATTTTAAAAAATAGCTTTATTGACCAGGCACAGTGGCTCACGCCTGTAATCCCAACACTTTAGGAGGCTGAGGCACATGGATCACTTGAGCTCAGCAGTTTGAGACCAGCCTGGCCAACATGGTGAAACCCCATCTCTACTAAAAATACAAAAATTAGCTGGTCATGGCGGCGCACACCTGTAGTCTCAGCTACTTGGGAGGCAGGGGTGAGAGAACGTCTTGAACCTGGGAGGTCAAGGCTACAGTGAGCCCAAATTGTGCCACTGCACTCCAGCCTGGGTGACAGAGTGAGGCCCTGTCTCAAACAACAACAACAAAAAAATTGGCCAGGCACAGTGGCTCATGCTTGTAATCCCAGCACTTTGGGAGGCTGAGATGGGTGGATCTCCTGAGGTCAGAAGTTCAAGACCAGCTTGACCAACATGGTGAAACCCCGTCTCTACTAAAAATACAAAAATTAGGTGGGCATGGTGGTGCACACGTGTAGTCCCATCTACTTGGGAGGCTGAGGCAGAAGAATTGCTGGAACCTGGAAAGCGGAGGTTGCAGTGAACAGAGATCATGCCACTGCACTCCGGCCTGGACAACAGAGCAAGACTCTGTCTCAAAAAAAAAACCAAAAAAAACAAAACCATAACGATAAAAATAAAAATTGCTTTATCATTTAGCATATGGATGCTGTCTTTCCTTTTATCTCTGAAGATGTTAAAGACTGGGTTTTGTTTTAACTGTATTCTTTTTTCTGTTACCTACTTGTCTCAGTTTTCTTCAAGTTCATTTTCACCATTTCTTTTGGTTTCTTCCATATTAGACTTTCTTCAAATGTCTGATGATTCTTGGCTGTTCATTTATAGTTAAGAGTTAGAGATAAAAATGCTCATTTAAATCTTAGTGTGTTTGAAGCTTTTCAAAAACTGGTGGGTTTTGCTGTAAGAATATCAAACAGAGTTCAGATTGCTAGTTAATTTCCTCAGAGAGAAGTTCTCTAGTTAGAAAAAGTAAGCCATACCACACAGTGCACTTAGTGACACAGTAGACTTACATTCTTGCACAAATTCCACATCTTGTTGTAGACCAATAAATGCCAGTTTGTGAACCAAACATTGGGTAGCAATGTATTAATCACTCTCTAAGGAATGAAACCCTGGATGCCAACATTTTGGAGCTCAATTGGGGTTTAGGGGCTAAATATATTACTTGGAATAAGTAGATTTTCACTTGCTGCACTTGTTTTCAGTAAACTACTCATACCTTCAGCTGTTCTTGGTGTCTCTGAGTCTACCTTTTCTCTGCTTCAAACTTTCCAGATCATAAACCTCCAATTTAATGGTGTGATTCTCAAATTCTAATATGTACCAAGTCCCATGGAGGGCTTGGTAAAACACAGGTTGCTGGGTCCCACTGAGGCAGGAGAATAGGATCTGGAGGCAGGGAACCTAAGGTTGTTTCACTCTGACTTCCTAGAACTAAATTAAAAGGGAAACCCTGACTTTGCACGCCTAAGAAGCGAAAGGAGCAGAGTCTACTCCCTTTGACCTGTTCTGCGTGGCAGAATGGGAAATTGGCTGTCTACAGCAAATCGTGCTGAGCAAGGGTGGAGTCTTTGTTTGTAACTTTGTAACTTCACTCCAGCCTCTGAATGGTTGCTTTCTGCAACCAGTCAGACTGAATGTGGGATACCATTTCATTTACATGAGGTGAGCTTGAAGTGGCCAATGGGAAACTTTTAGGGGGTATCTGGACCCAAGAAAATGCTGTATCTGAGCCCTTGACCCACTGCTTGGGTCTGCTCCCACACAGTGGAGTGTACTTTCATTTTCAATAAATCCCTGCTTTCGTTCTTTTGTTGCTTCACTCCTTCTTTGCTTCACTGAAGGTTTCTCCCAATTCTTTGTTCAAAACACCAAGAACCTGGACAACTTACAGTCATGACCCTTTACTGGTGACACCATCTATAGAGTTTTGATTCAGGAGGTCAGGGGTGAAGCCTGAGAATTTGTAACTTTCTGTTGCTGCTGGTCCAGAGACCTCACTTTGAGACTACTGGTTCAGAGCCTATCTGGGATGAAAGAAGGAATCTACAAATGACCTTCCCTCCTTGAAATTAAACCAGTTCTTCTATTTTCAATACCATAGTTACCCATCCTCTGGAGATACCTGTGCCTTCAATTTAATAACCATTCCAGGGTGCTGCAACAAAATTAAGCTTACTTCTTTCTGGATTCACACCCCCACCTCCAAGGTACATACACAAACAACTTTAGGCCTCGGTTTTGGCTTTTTTCAGCTCCTTGAAGTCAGTTCTCTCTAGTCCATCCATTTTTCAGCTTCCAAAATTTTGTTGACACATCTTAGCCACTATAGTCTCCTCTCCTGGGTTTTTCGTTCTTTTGAGCATATGCCTTTTTTAAAAAAATCCTGACATTTTGATGTAAGCAACGAAATGAACACTTACTTCAAACTGGCATGTTTAATAGTAAGTCAGTGCAGGAAGCTATAAAGGAGAAACTAATAACTACCTCCAAATTTCACCATTCAGAAATCATCATCATTGACATTAGGTAAACATCTTTTCCTGAACATATACATATAAAAAACAGACTATTTTTATATGATTATATTATATGTGTTTGTTAAAAAAATTATTAAATTTAACTTAAAAGGAAAACTTTTAAAACTGAAAGTATTACTGAATTACAAATAAATATTTTTTCTCCAAAGTGATATTAGTCTTCACTGAAGGCATCACGTTATCTGACTTCAAAAGCTACTACAAAGCTATTGTAAGCAAAACAGCATGGTAGTGGCATAAAAACAGATACATAGACCAATGGAACAGAATAGAGAACTCAGAAATAAATCCATGCATTTACAGCCAATTCATTTTCAACACAGGCACCCAAACATACACTGGGGAAATGACAGTCTCTTCAATAAATAGTACTGGGAAAACTAGATAACCATATACAGAATAGTGAAAATAGACCTCTATCTCTTTTGAACACATACAAAAATCTAATCAAAATGAGTCAAAGATTTCAGTGTAAGACCTGAAACTGTGAAACTAGTAGAAGAAAACATTGGGGAAATGTTCCAGGGCATTGATCTGGGCAAACATTTTTTGAGTAAGATTTCAAAAACACAGGCAACAAAAGCAAAAATACACAAACTGATTACATCAAGCTAAATAATAAAACGAAACAAAAACCCTTCTAAACAGCAAAGGGAATAACAGTGTAAAGAGACAACCTACAGAATGGGAGAAAATTTGCCAACTATCTATCTGATGAAGGATTAATAACCAGAATATATAAGGAACTCAACTTGATAGCAAAAATGACAACAACAAAAATATCTCATTTAAAAATGGGCAAATAAGCTGAATAGACATTTCACAAAAGAAGACACACAAATGCTCAACAGGTATATGGAAAAATATTCATCATCACTAGTCGTCCGAGAAATGCAAATCAAAACCACAATGAGATATCATCTCACTCAGTTAAAATAGTTATTATCAAAAAGTCAAAAAACTTTGAGTGCCCAACGTGTGAGAAGGGAAATTCTGCCTCTGAACACACACTCTCACTGAGGAACCTGAAAATCCAGATCACAGGAGAAGGATTTAACTTTACCTAGAGCTGAAACAAATTTAGAGAGCTGAGTGAAGTATGAAGGTAGAAGAAGCCATGGGAAAAGCCATATAGGCACTGCTGGTCCCCAGCGAAGGCCAGGAAAGCCATTTGACTTTTTCTCACAGGAGTCTTTGAGGCAGGGGGCTGCCAGTGGGACTGGGAAAGGACCACAGGGGGAAAGAAACTTCAAGCTGAGCTTTGTAATAATTTTGACAGAGTGTCAATTTTCCTGGGCAAAATGGAGAGGAGGGTGAACAGGAAGTGCAGATAAGAGCATGGAATCCACAGCAGGCAGGGAGAGGTGGGGCCTGAAAGCCCTGCTTGCTTTCTCAGCAGGGAAGCTTGTAGCCTGGGGCAAGATCTCAGTCCTGCTCTCTAGCTGCCTGGATAGAAACTCCTGCAGTTAGTGGGGCATGGTGGGAGTGATACTGGCTTTGCTGGCTGCATGGGAGCCAGATGAGACCTGTCACTGCCAGCTTTCCCCCACTTCCCTTGTGATCCGTATGATGCAGCAGAGGCAGCCATAATCCCCCTGGGAACATAACTCCATTGGCCTGACAACCACACACCCATCCCCCATAGTGGCTTCAGCAAGCCCCATCCAAAGAGTTCTGAACTCAGACATGTATAACCTTGCTGCCACCTGATGGTCTTTTTCTACCCACCCTGGTAGCTGAAGACAAAACACATAATCTCTTGGGAGCTCTCTGACACCCCACCCATTGCTTGAGAATCCTCAATATTTATCCAGGTGACCTTAGGGCAAGCTAGTGTCCCCCCACACTACTGCAGCTGATGCACTTTTGAAAGCACTACCTGCTGGCTGGAGGCCAATGAACCCAAGTCATTGTAACAACTCATAAAATCGCTTAAACCGGGGAGGTGGAGGTTGCGGTGAGCCGAGATCGCGCTATTGCACTCCAGCCTGGACAACAAGACCAAAACTCCATCTTGCTCCAAGGAAGGGGACAACAACAGTAATTCTACCGCCTGTGACATCCTGGTTACCAGAGGTCCTGAGTCTGTCCACGTGAAAACTTCACTGCTAACACAAGAGCATTTGAGAAAGACAGTGCACTAAACAAAACTACAACCAAGGACTCTCACAGAGTCCACTTGACTTCCTTGCTACCTGCACTGGAGCAGCTGCTGGTATCTGCCGCTGAGAAACCTGAAAACGGATCATCTCACAGGACTTTGCAGAAACTCACCAGTACCAGCCCAGAGCCTGGTAGCGCCACTGGGTGGCTGGATCCAGAAAAACAATAACAATCACTGTAGTCCAGCTCTCAGGAAGCCCCATCCCTAGGGGAAGGGAGAGAGCACCAGAACAAGGAATCACCCTGTCAGGCCTCCAAGTCCAAGCCTGGCCATTATGGCCTTGGTGACCCGCATGTACACCTCTGGATGGTCCCCAGCAGCCAGAAAATCTGAAGTAACCACAAGTAACCAGGTGGCCACAGAGAGAAGTGCAACAACTGGTTTCTGCCTCAACTAATGGTTCTCTCCCTGCAACCTGCAATCTGTAACCATTGTTCCTGCTCAGTCTTGCGGAATTTCCCCCGTGGACATTGGGTTTCTCAGGACCCCCACCCCTATAACTATGTAATTTACCGCACCCTCCCCTCTGCTTGCAACCGATAATCCCCATCCTTATGATCACGCCTGTTCGTAACAGATGACCCCTACCCTTTTGATCATGCATTCCCATGACGCCCTTCTCCTCCCCAAGATAGATTCCTGACCCGTACCCTTGTGACCATGCATCCTGTGACGCCCTTCCCCTCCCTAAAATAGATTACTACCTTTAACTGACCACTTGCCCCAACCTATAAAACCAACTCCTACCCATTACCCTCCACTGACTCTCTTTTTGGACTCAGCCCTCCCGCACCTGGGTGAAAAAACAGCCATGTTGCTCACAAAAAGCCTGCTGGTGGTCTCTTTACACAAGCAACACACCTAACACACCCTGCGGAACAAAAGAATCTGAACGGCAGCCATTGAGTCCCTGATCTTTTCTCTGACACAATCTACCCAAATGAGAAGGAACCAGAAAAACAATTCTGTTAATATGACACAGCAGGGTTCTTTAACACTCCCAAAAGATCACACTAGCTCACCAACAGTGGATCCAAATGAAGAAGAAATCTCTGAATTTCCAGAAAAAGAATTCAGAAGATCGATTATTAAGCTATTCAAGGAGGCACCTCTGGAAGGTGAAAACCAACTTAAAAATTTTTTTAAATAGTACCGTGTATAAATGAAGAAAATCAGGCCAGGTGTAGTGGCTCAGGCCTGTAATCCCAGCATTTTGGGAGGCCGAGGCAGTTGGATCATGAGGTCAAGAGTTCGGGACCACCTTGGCCAACATAGTGAAACCCTATCTCTACTAAAAATACAAAAACGTAGCCAGGCATGGTGGCAGGTGCCTCTAATCCCAGCTACTTGGGAGGCTGAGGCAGGAGAATTGCTTGAACCCAGGAGGTGGAGGTTGTAGTGATTGTACGACTGCACCTCCAGCCTGGGCAATCTCAAAAAAAAAGAACAAATCTGGAGGTATCACATTCGGCAACTTCAAACTATACTACAAGGCCATAGTCACCAAAACATCATGGTACTGGCATAGAAACAGGCACATAGATGAATGGAATGAAATAGGGAACTAGGAAATAAGCCAAATATTTACAGCCAACTGATCTTCAACAAAGCAAACAAAAACATAAAGTGGGGAAAGGACACCCTATTCAACAAATGATGCTGGGATAATTGGTAAGCCACATACAGAAGAATGAAACTGGATCCTCACCTCTCACCTTATTCAATAATCAACTTAAGATGGACCAAAGACTTAAATCTAAGACCTGAAATCATAAAAATTCTAGAAGATAACATTGGAAAAACCCTTCTAGACATTGCCTTAGGCAAAGACTTCATGGCCAAGAACCCAAAAGAACATGCAACAAAAACAAAGATAAATAAATGGAACTTAATTAAACCAAAAAGCTTCTGTACAGCAAAAGAAATAATCAGCAGAGTCAATGAATGACCAGTAGAGTGGGAGAAAATCTTTGCTGTCTATTCTTCCAACAAAGGACTAATACATAGAATCTACAAGGAATTCAGACAAATCAGCAAGAAAAAAAAATCCCATCAAAAAATGGGCTAAGGAAATGAATAGACAGTTCTCAAAAGAAGGTATACAAATGGCCAAGAAACATGAAAAAATCCTCAACATTACTAATTATTGGGGAAATGCAAGTCAAAACCACAGTGTGATACCACCTTCCTCCTGCAAGAATGGCTATAAAAAAAACAAGTCAAAAAAAAAAAAAAAAAAAAAAAGAAAGATGTTGATGTGGATGTGGTGAAAAAGGAACACTTTTTCACTGTTGGTAGGAATGTCAAGTAGTACAACCACTGTAGAAAACAGTGTGGAGATTCCTTAAAGAACTAAAAGCAGATCTACAATTTGATCCAGCAATCCCACTCCAGGGTATCTACCCAGTGGAAAAGAAGACTTTATGCGGAAAAGATATTTGTACCTGCACATGTATCCTGGAACTTTGAATTAAATTTAAAAAATACTTGCACACACACGTTTATAGCAGCCCCATTTGTAAGTGCAAAAATATGGAACCAGCCCAAATCCTCATCAATCACTGAGGAGATAAAGAAGATGTGGCATTTATATACTATGGAATGCTACTCAGCCTTAAAAAGGAATGAAATAATGGCATTCACAGCAACCTGGATGGAACTGGAGACCATTATTCTAAATGAAGTAACTCAGGAATAGAAAACCAAACATCATATGTTCTCACTTATAAGTAGGAGCTAAGCTAGGAGGATGCAAATGCATAAGAATGATACAATGGACTTTGGGGAATCAGGTTGAAGGGTGGGAGGGGGTGAGGGATAAAAGACTACACATTGTACAGTGTACACTGCTCAGGTGATGGATGCACCAAAATCTCAGATATCACCAGTAAAGAACCTATCCGTGTAACCAAACACCACGTGTTCCCCACAAAACCTGTTGAAATTAAAAAAAAAATTGAACAAAGAAAAAAGACGTTATGAAATAAATGAAGACATTTTAGTCATTATTTTAAACTAAAGGTTTCACTTTACATACTATTGATTCCATAATCTGAAAAAAAGTCACAATTATTTTGACCTCTTCATTCTCTACCTGTTTTGATTTTGCATTAATTCTATGTTAATTTGTGGAGAATTGATGTATTTCAACAATATTGAGACTTCCTTCCCACAAACATTATATATCTCTCCATCTATTTTGTTCTTTTAAATTTTTCTTAGCAATATTTCATACTTTTCAATGTAGAGGTCTTACAGATCTTTTGTCAAATTAATTTCTAAGACTTTCCTATCTTTTGTTTGTTTGTTTTTTGAGGCAGAGTCTTGCTCTGACACCCAGGCTGGAGTGCAATGGCACAATCTTGGCTCACTGCAAACTCCACCTCCTGGGTTCCAGCGATTCTCCTTCTTCAGCCTCCTGAGTAGCTTGGATTACAGGTGCCCACCACCACACCCAGTTAATTTTTTTTTTTTTTGTATTTTTAATAGAAATGGGACTTTACCATGTTGCTCAGACTGGTCTCAAACTCTTGACCTCAGGTGATCCACCCACATCAGCCTCCCAAAGTGCTGGGATTACAGGCGTGAGCCACCTCGCCCAGCCAGTCTTTCATGTCTTTTAATACTATTGTAAATGTTGGGCCTTAAAGTTTTCAATTCTGATTTTTTGTTTTTAGTATTTAGAAATACAATGAATTTTTGTAAATTGATCTTGTACCATTCAACGGTGCTTAACTCATTTATTAGTTCCAGCAGCTTTTTTATACATTCTGTAGAATTTTCTACTTGAAATTATGTCATCTGCAAGTAAAAACAGTTTAACTTCTCCGTTTCAATTCTACATATATTTCATTTGTTTTTCTTGCCTTAATATACTGGCTTGAATCTTTAGTACAATGTTGAATAGAAGTGGTGAGAATGTACATGCCTGCCTTGCTCCTAATCTTAAGGAGAAACATTTAGTCTTTTACCATTAAGTATCATATTAGCTTTAGATTTTGGGGGGTAACTTTTACAAAGTTGAGGAGGTTTTATTCCTTCTACTCTTAGATAACATTTTATTTGTTTGTTTATTTACTTATTTGAGGCAGTCTTGCTCTGTCACCCAGGCTAGAGTACAATGCTACAATCATGGCTCACTTCAACCTCAACTTCCCGGGCTCAAACAATCCTCTCACCTCAACCTTCTGAGTAGCTAGGACTACAGATGCATGTCACCATGCCCTGCTGATTTTTGAATTTTTTGTAGAGATGGAGTTTCGCCATGTTGCCTAAGATGGTCTCAAACTCCTGGGCTCAAGTGATCTTCCCGCCTTGACCTCCCAAGTGCTGAGATTACAGGCATGAGCCACCGCACCTGGCAGATTTTTTATTTATATTTATTTATTTATTTAAGACAGAGTTTTGCTCTTGTTGCCCAGGCTGGAGTGCAATGGCACGATCTTGGCTCCCTGCAACCTCTCCCTCCCAGGTTCAAGCAAATCTCTTGCCTCAGCTTCTCAAGTAGCTGGGATTACAGGCGTGCACCACCACTCGTGGCTAATTTTGTATTTTTAGTAGAGACAGGGCTTCACCATGTTGGCCAGGCTGGTTTCAAACTCCTGACCTCAGGTTATCCACCTGCCTGTGCCTCCTAAAGTGCTGGGATTACAGGCATGAGCCACCCCACCTGGCCCTGGGAGATTTTTAAAAAACAACAGGAACACCCTTTACACCCCACGTTCTGCCCCCACCCCGTTTTCAGTTTAGCATGAGGTCACACTGTGTCAGCAGCCCTGCGCTGACCGCAGCCGGCCCCCAGGCGGCCCCCAGGCCTCAGAGTTCTGGATGCTTCTGTGAGGCTCCAACAGGCATCGGCTTCCCTTCTGCAGGCAGAGGGCTGCTTCCTGCAGGCATCTGAGCTCTAGGCCTCCGCAGCCATGGCTGTGGAGATGGGAAGATGTTCCAGGCTGACTCTTCCTCCTTAGTTTTTGCTGGAAAAACTCTTGAATGTCTGAATGAGGGTCCTGCTTAGCTCTTTGGCCTGTGAGATTCTTTGAAAATTTATATTGTTTTAAGATGAAGCAAGATGTCTGTAGCAGTAATTGCCTAACATTAAAATGTCACCGATTGCAGGAGCGGTGACTGCTGAATGTACCCCCTGTGGCAACTTGGAATCAATAAACCATTTGTGGGAAAAAAAATAAAAATTCAGGAACAGACATTGGATTTTTGTCAAATCTTCTTTCTGCATCTACTGAGATGAACATATAGTAGGTTTATTTGTTTTTTGTTTGGTTTGGTTTTTTTTTTATGTGGTAAATTCCATTGATTTTCAAATGTTAAACCAAACTTGCATTTCTGAGGGGAAATTCCAGCTGGACATAATGCATTACCATTTTTGGACATTGTTTGATTCATCTCGGTAAAATTTGTTAAGACTGTTTTTGCATTTATGTTCATTAAGTATATCTGTCCTTAGTTTCTGTTTGTTTGAGTCTTGTATTTGTTGTATTTTGGTGTCTGAGTAAGGCTAACCTCTAGTCTCATAGGAGGAGTTAGTATTTTATTCTTCTCAAATTTTTGGAAGAATTTGCATAGCTTTGGTGTTATTTACTTCCTAAATGTTTGGTCGAATTCACCAAATAATTTAATTGTTAAAATTTGTTTTTCAGTTTTTAGCTTTTAAGTTCAAGGTTACATGTGCAGGTTTGTTATATAGGTAAACTTGTGTCATGAGGGTTTGTTGTACAGATTATTTCATTACCCAGGTATTAAGCCTAGTACCCATCAGTTGTTTTTCCTGATCTTCTCCCTCCTCCTAACCTCCATCCTCTGATAGGCCCCAGTGTGTGTTGTTCTCCTGTATGTTCCATGTATTATAATTTAGCTTCCACATGTAAGTGAGAACATGCAGTATTTGGTTTTCTGTTCCTGTGTTAGTTTGCTAAGGGTAATGGCCTCCAGCTCCATCCATGTTTCTCCATAGGACATGATCTCATTCTTTCTTATGGCTGTGTGGTATTCCATGGTGCATATGTACCACATTTTCTTTATCCAGTCTATCATTGCTGGGCATTTAGGTTGATTCCATGTCTTTGCTATTGTAAATAGTGCTGCAATGAACATATGCATGCATGGGTCTTTATAATAGAACAATTTATATTCTTCTGGGCATATACCCAGTAATGGAATTGCTAAATCAAATGGTATTTCTGTTTTTAGGTCTCACCAAAGAATTTATATGAGCCTGGAGTAGTTTTATTTTAATAGGAAGATTATAGCTACAGGTGCAAGTTCTTTAATAGGAATGGTGCTATTTGGGATTCTATTTCTTTTGTGTGTGCTTAGGTAGCTTGTATCTCTCAATGAATTTGTCCATTTCATCTAAATTGTTAGATTATTATCATGGCGTTGTTCCTAATTTCCTTTGTTTTGCTTTTAATGCCTGTGGAATCTGTATTGCTATCATGTCTTATTCCTGACATAGGCAGTTTGTATGCTCTCTATTTTTCTTTTAATTGGTTCGTTCCTTCCTTTTCTCCTTTTCTTTTTCCTTCTCTTCCTCCTCCTTTTACATCCGGAATACACACTGCAGTTCCTTTCTTCCTTTTACTGATCAGCCTGTTTAAAAGATTATCAATTTAGCAACAATCTTGCATGTTCTTCACATGTGCCCCAAAACTTAAAATGCAATAAAAAAAGTAATTAATTAAAAAAAAAGATTAGCAATTTAATTGGTCACAAAGTAACGGTTTTTGGTCTCATTGATTTCCTCTATTACTTTTCTGCTTTCTGTTTAATTATGCTTTTTATTCTTCTTATTTTATTTTACTTTTTTTGCTTAATTTGGGTTTTATTTACTCTTTTCATTTCTGGTTTATTAAGGAGATAGTTGATGTCACTGATTTGGTTCTTTTTTTTTTCCTAATATAGGCATTTAGTGTAATAAATTTCCCTCTAAGTACTGCTTTAGCTACATTTCACAAATTTCAATATGTTGTAATTTTATTTTAACTCAACTCAAATTGTTTTCTGATTTCCCTTTCTGATTTCTTCTTTGACCCTATGGGTTGTTTAGAAGCGTGTTATTTCATTTACAGCTATTTTAAGGGTTTTTTTTCAGATCTATTTTTGATTTTTAATTTGATTCCACTTTGGTCAGAAAACATACTTTGTATGATTTGAATTCTTTAAATTTATTGAGATTTTTGCAGGGCTCACAATTTTATCAGCTATCTTAGTAAATGCGTGCACTTAAAAAGTGTATGTTCTGTTGTCATTGAGTGGAGTGTTTTATAAATTTCAATTTTGTCAAGTGATAGTGTTGTTCAACTCTGTATCTTTGCTAATTTTCTGTTTACTTGTTCTATCACATATTGTGAGATGGATATCAAAATCTCTTACTATCATTAAGGATTGCATCTATTTATTCTCACTGTTCTATCAATTTTGTACCCTGCATTTTGAAAATGGAATGGAATTTATTAGGTCTATAATTTAGGATAATTATTTCCTCCTCATGAATTGACTACTGTATCATTATAAATCATCTTCTTTATCTCTGGTAGTACTTTTTAAGTACTGAAATATTTGTCTATAACTACTCCAGTTTTCTTTTGATTAGTGTAAGCATAGTATATATTATTTTATTCTTTTACTTTTAATCTATTTGTATTTTACTTTTAATCTATTTGTATTTTTATATTTGAAGTAGGTTTCTTGCAGGTAGGAGATAATTGAAATCTTACTCTTTGCCTTTTAATGGGGGATGTTTAGACCATTTATATTTAATGTAATTATTATTATTATTATTATTAGAGATAGAGTCTCTCACTTTCACACAGACTAGAGTGTAGTGGTGCTATCATTGCTCATTGCAGTCTTAAACTCTTGGACTCAAGCAGTCCTCCTACCTTGGCCTCCCACAGTATTGGGATTACAGGGGTGAGCCACCATGCCTGGCCTACGTTTAATGTAAGTTTTTTTTCATTTTGCATTTATCTGTTTGTGTGTGTGTGTGTGTGTGTGCGCGTGTGTGTATTTTTTTAAGTTCAGGGGTACATGTGCAAGATGTATAAGTTTGTTACATAGGTAAAAATGTGCCATGGTGACTTGGGGCACAGATCATCCCATCAGCCAGGTATTAAGCCCAGCACCCATTAGCTATTCTTGATGCTCTCCTTCCTCCCTTTTCCTCTCAACCTCAAAAGACCTCAGTGTGTGTTGTTGTCTGCCATGTGTCCATGTGTTCTCATCATTCAGCTCCCACTTATAAGTGAGAAAATGTAGTATTTGGTTTTCTGTTCCTGTGTTAGTTTGCTAAGGATAATGACCTCCAGCTCCATTCATGTCCCTGCAAAGAACATGATCTCATTCTTTTTACGGCTGCATAGTATTCCATGGTATATATGTACCATATTTTCTTTATCCAGTCTATCATTGCTGGGCATTTAGGTTGATTCTATATCTTTGCTATTGTAAATAGCGCTGCAATGAACATACCCATGCATGTATCTATAATAGAATGAGGGCTGGGCACAGTGGTCGTACCTGTAATCCCAGTATGCTGGGAGGCTGAGGGAGGTGGATCATCTGAGGTCAGGAGTTCGATACCAGCCTGGCCAACATGGTGAAACCCCGTCTCTACTAAAAATACAAAAATTAGCCAGGCATGGTGTTATGCACCTGTAGTCCCAGCTACTCAGGAGGCTGAGGTACAAGAATTGTTTGAACCTGGGAGGTGGATGTGGCAGTGAGCCAAGATCACGCCACTGCACTCCAGCCTGGGTGACAGAGTAAGACTGCATCTCAGAAAACAACAAAACAAAATAAAGAATGATTTATATTCCTTTGGGTATATATCCAGTAATGGGATTGCTGGGTCAAATGGTATTTCTGCCTCTAAGTCTTTGAGGAATCGCCACGCTGTCTGCCACAATGGTTGAACTAATTTACATTTCCACCAACTCTGTAAAAGTGTTCCTTTTTCTCCATAACCTTGCCAGTATCGGTTATTGTTTTACTTTTAACAATAGCCATTCTGACTGGTATGAGATGGTATCTCATTGTGGTTTTGTTTTACATTTCTCTAATGATCAGTAATATTGAACCTTGTTTTCATATGTTTATTGGCCACGTGTATGTATTCTTTTGAGAAGTGTTTGTGCATGTCCTTTTTCCACTTTTTAATGGGGTTGTCTTCTTGTAAATTTGTTTAAGTTCCTTGTAAATGCTGGATATTAGACCTTTGTCAGATGGATAGATTATAAAAATTTTCTCCCATTTTGTAGGTTGTCTGTTTACACTGATGATCTTTTCTTTTGCTGTGCAGAAGTGCTTTAGTTTAATTAGATCCTATTTGTCAATTTTTTATTTTGTTGCAATTGCTTTTGGCATCTTCATTATAAAATCTTTGCCTATGCCTATGCCCTGAATGGTATTGCCTAGATTTTTTTCTAGGGTTTTTATGGTTTTGGGTTTTACATTTAAGGCTTTTTCTTTTTCTCTTCTTTTTTTTTTTTTTTTTTTTTTTTGAGATGAAGTTTTGCTCTTGTTGCCCAGGTTGGAGTGCAATGGCTTGATCTTGGCTCACTGCAACCTCTTCCTCCTGGGTTCAAGGATTCTCCTGCCTCAGCCTCCTGAGTAGCTGGGATTACAGGTATGCATCATCATGCCCAGCTAATTTTGTATTTTTAGTAGAGATGGGGTTTCTCCATGTTGGCCAGGCTGGTCTCGAACTCCCAACCTCAGGGAATCTGTCCTCCTTGGCCTCCCAAAGTACTGGGTTGCAGGCATAAGACACTGTGCCCAGCCTACATGTAAGTTTTAATTCACCTTGAGTTGATTTTCTTATATGGTATAAGGAATGGGGTCCAATTTCCAATTTCAATTTTCTGCATATGACTAGCCAGTTCTCCCAGCCCCATTTATTAAATAGGGAATCCTTTCCTCATTGCTTGTTTTTGTCAGGCTTGTCAAAGATCAGATGGTTGTAGGTGTGTGGTCTTATTTCTGGGTTGTCTATTCTGCTCCATTGGTCTATGGATCTGTTCTTGTGCCAGTACCATGCTCTTTTGGTTACTGTAGCCTTATAGTACAGTTTGAAGTCAGGTAGCGTGATGCCTCCAGCTTTGTTCTTTTTACTTAGGATTGTCTTAGCTATTTGAGCTCTTTTTTGGTTCCATATTATAGTTCTTTTTAAATTCTGGGAGAATGTCAATGATAATTTATTGGGAAAGCATTGAAATCTATAAATTGCTTTGGGTGATATGATCATTTTCACAATATTGATTCTTACTGTCCATGAGCATAGAATGTTTTTCCATTTGTTTGTGTCATTTCTGATTTCTTTGAGCAGTGGTTTGTAGTTCTCCTTAAAGAGGTCCTTCACGTCCCTTGTTAGCTGTATTCCTAGGTATTTTATTGTTTTTGTGGCAAGTGTGAATGGGAGTTCATTCATGATTTGAATCTCAGCTTGCCTGTTGCTGGTGTTTAGAAATGCTAGCAATTTTTGCACATTGATTTTGTATACTGAGACTTTGCTGAATTTGCTTATCAGTTTAAGAAGCTTTCCAGAGATGTGGAGGTCAGAGTGGAAGCAGATGTGAGAGGGTCCAGCAGAAGAAAACATGGCTGCCAAAGTGTTTGAGTCCATCAGCCAGTTTGGCCTGGCCGTAGCTGTTGCAGAAGGCGTGGTGAACTCTGCCTTGTATAATGTGGCTTCTGGGCACAGAGATGTCATTTTTAACCAATTTCATGGAGTACAGGACATTGTGATAGGGAAAGGGACTCACTTTCTCATCCCATGGGTATAGAAACCAATTATCTTTGACTGCCATTCTCGACCACGTAGTGTGCCAGTCATTACTGGTAGCAACGATTTACAGAATGTCAATATCACACTGCAGATCCTTTTCTGGCCTATCGCTAGCCAGCTTCCTGACATCTTCACCAGCGTTGGAACGAACAATAATGAGCATATGCTGCCCTCCATCACAACTGAGATCCTCAAGTCAGTGGTGGCTCGCTTTGATGCTGGAGAACTAATCACCCAGAGAGAGTTGGTCTCCAGGCAGATGAGCAACAATTTTATGGAGTGAGCAGCCACCTTTGGGCTCATGTCCTTTTTCCACTTTTTAATGGGGTTGTCCTTGACACATCTGACCTTCAGGAAGGAGTGCACAGAAGAGGTGGAAGTCAAACAGGTGGCTCAGCAGGAAGCAGAGAGGGCCAGATTTGTGGTGGAAAAGGCTGAGCAGCAGAAAATGGCAGCCATCATCTCTGCTCAGGGTGACTCCAAGGCAGCCAAGCTAATTGCCAACTCACTGGCCACCACAGGGAACAGCCTGATTGAGCTGCGCAAGCTGGAAGCTGCAGAGGACATCATGTTCCAGCTCTCATGCTCTTGGAACATCACCTACCTGCCGACGGGGCAGTTCGTGCTCCTTCAGCTGCCCCAGTGAGAGCCCACTCTGCCTTCGGTTCAGCTCCATGGGCCAACTGGCCCACAGCCCTGGTGATTCTTAATACCACCTTCCTTCTGCCCCCACCCTAGAAATCACTGTGAAATTTCATGATTGGCTTAAAGTGAAGGAAATAAAGGTAAAATCATTTCAGATCTTAAAAAAAAAAGCTTTTGAGATGATGGAGTTTTCAAGATATAGGATTATGTCATCTGCAAACAAAGATAGTTTGACTTTCTCTCTTCCAATTTGAATACCCTTTATTTCTCTCTCTTGCCTGCTTGCCATGTCCAGAACTTCCAAATATGTTGAATAAGAGGGGTGAGAGAGTGTATTTTTGTCTTGTGCCAGTTTTCAAGGGGAATGCTTCCAGCTTTTGCTCATTCAGTATGATACTGACTGTGAGTTTGTCATATATGGTTCTCATTATTTTGAGGTATGTTCCTTCAATACCTTATTTATTTAAAGTTTTTGACGTGAAGGGATGTTGAATTTTATCAAAGGCCTTTTGTGCATCTACTGAGATAACCATGTGGTATTGGTCTTTAGTTCTGCTTATGTGATGAATCACGTTTATTGATTTGTGTATGTCGAACCAACCTTGCATCCCAGAGATGAAGCCTACTTGATAATGGTGGATATGCTTTTTGATGTGCTGTTGGATTCAGTTTGCCAGTACTTTGTTGAGGATTTTTGCACTGATATTCATCAAGAATATTGGCCTGAAGTTTTCTTTTTTTGTTGTATCTCTGCCAGGTTTTGGTATCAGGCTGATACTGGCCTCATAAAATGAGTTAGGGAGGAGTCCCTCCTTATCAATTTTTTGAATAGTTTCAGTAGAAACAGTACCAGCTCTTCTTTGTAACTCTGGTAGAATTCAGCTGTGAATCCATCTGCTCTTGGCCTTTTTTTGGTTGGTAGGCTATTTATTACTCCCTCAATTTCAGAACTCATTATTGGTCTATTCAGGGATTCAATTTCTTCCTGGTTCAGTTTTGGGAAGATGTATGTGTCCAGAAATTTATCCAAATCTTTTAGATTTTCCAGTTAATGTGCATAATACTAGTTTATAGTATTATCTGATAGTTGCTTGTATTTCTGTGTGTGAGTGGTGATATCCCCCTTATCATTTCTGATTGTGTTTATTTGAATCTTCTTTCTTTTCTTCTTTATTAGACTGACCAGCTCCTGGATACGTAGATGTTTTGAAGGGTTTTTGTGTCTCTATCTCCTTTTGTTCAGCTCTGATCTTAATTATTTATTGATTTCTGCTAGCTTTGGCGTTTGTTTGCTCTTGGTTCTCTAGTTCTTTCAGTTGAGATGTTAGGTTGTTAGCTTGAGATCTTTCTAGCTTTTTGAGGTGGACATTTAGTGCTATAAATTTCCCTCTTAACATGCCTTTAGCTCTGTCCCAGAGATTCTGGTACCTTGTTCCTTTGTTCTGATTAGTTTCAAAGAACTTCTTGATTTCTGTCTTAATTTCATTAATTATCCAAGAGTAATTCAGGAGCACGTTGTTCAGTTTCCATTTAGTTGTGTGGTTTTGAGTGAATTTTTAAACCTTGAGTTCTAAATTGATTGTGCTGTGGTCTGAGAGGTTGTTGTGATTTCAGCTCTTTTGCATTTGCTGAGTTGTATTTTACTTCTGATTATGTGATCAATTTTAGAATAAGTGCCATGTGGCAATGAGAAGAATGTATATTCTGTTGTTTTTGGGAGGAGAGTTCTGTATATAGCTACAAGTCCTCTTGATTCAGAGCTGAGTTCAGGTCCTGAATGTCTTCATTAATTTTCTGTCCCAGTGTTATGTCTATTATTGTCAGTGGGGTGTTAATATCTCCCGCTATTATCGTGTGGGAGTCTAAGTCTCTTTGAAGATCTCTAACAACTTGCTTTATGAATCTGAATGCTCTTGTATTGGGTGCATATATATTTAGGTTAGTTATATCTTCTTGTTGAATTAAACCCCTTACCATTATGTAATGCCCTTCTTTGTCTTTTTTGATCTTTGTTGGTTTAAAGTCTATTTTGCCAGAAACTATGATTGTGCACCCTTCTTTTTTCTGTTTTCCATTTGCTTGGCAAATTTTCCTACATCCATTTATTTTGCGCCTATGTGTATATTTGCATGTGAGTGAGTGTCTTAAAGACAGTATACCAATGGGTCTTGGTTCTTTATTCAGCTTGCCACTCTATGTCTTTTAATTGTGACGTTTATAACATTTACATTTAAGGTTAGTATTATGTGTGGATTTGATCCTGTCATGATGCTAGCTGGTTATTTTGCAGACTTGTTTATGTGGTTGCTTCATAGTGTCACTGGTCTATGTACTTCAGTGTGTCTTTGTAGTGGCTGTAACAGTTTTACCTTTCCATATTTAGTGCTTCCTTCAGGAGTTCTCTTGTAAGGCAGATCTGGTGGTAACAAATTCCCTCAACATTTGCTTGTCTGAAAAGGATCTCATTTCTCCTTCTCTAATGAAGCTTAGTTTGACCAGATATAAAATTATGTGTTGAAAATTCCTTTCTTGGCCGGGCGCGGTGGTTCATGCCTGTAATTCCAGTACTTTGGGAGGCTGAGGCAGTTGGATCACAAGGTCAAGAGATCGAGACCATCCTAGCCAACATGGTGAAACCATGTCTCTATTAAAAAAAAAGAAAAAAAAAAGAAAATTCTTTTCTTTAAGAATATTGATATTGGTCCCCAATCTCTTATAGCTTATAAGGTTTCCACTGAGAAGTCCACTGTTACTCTGATGGACTTCCTTTTGCAAGTGACCTGGCCTTCCTCTCTGGTTACCCTTAAATTTTTTTCTTTCATTTCAACCTTGGAGAATCTGATATTTATGTGTCTTGGGGGCGGTCTTCTCATGGAGTATCTTACTTGGGTTCTCTGCATTTCCTAAATTTGAATGTTGGCTTGACTTGCTAAGTTGGGGAAATTTTCCTGGATGATATCCTGAACTGTTTTCCAACTTGGTTTCATTCTCCCCATCTCTTTCGGGTACCCCAAACAGTTGTAGATTTGGCTTCTTTATATAATCCCTTCTTTCTTGGAAACATTGTTCATTCTTTTTTATTCTTTTTTCTCTTCTTGTCTGCCTGTCTTATTTCAGATAGTTTTCAAGCTCTGAGAATCCTTCCTCCAGTTGGTCTATTCGGCTATTAATACTTGTGACTGCATTGTGAAGCTCTTGTAGCATGTTTTTCAGCTCTAACAGGTTTGTTATCTTCTTCTTTAAACTAGCTATTTTGACTGTTAGCTCCTGTATTGTTTTAGCATGATTCTTAGCTTCTTTGCATTGGATTATAACATGCTCCTCTAGCTCAGCAAGTTGATTATTGCCCACATTCTGAAGCCTACTTCTGTCATTTCAGCCATCTCATCCTCAGTCCAGTTCTGAGCTTTTTCTGGAGAAGTGCTGTGGTCATTTGGAGAAAAAAGAGCATTCTGGCTTTTTGAGATTTTAGTGTTTTTGCACTGATTTTTTTCTCATCTTTGTGAACTTATCCACCTTCAATCTTCAAGGTTGCTGATCTTTGGGTGGGATTTTTGTGCTGCTTTTTGTTGTTGTTGTTTTCTGTTTGTTTGTTTTTCTTTTAACAGTCTGACCACTCTTCCATAGGGCTGCTATGGTTTTCTGGGGGTCCGCTCCAGACCCTAGTCACCTGTTTTTCCTGTACCTGGAGGTATTACCAGTGAAGTCTGTGAAACAGCAAAAATGGCAGCCTTCCCCTTCCTCTGGAAGCTCCATCCCAGGGGTTACTGATCTATTGCTAGGCTGAATGCACCTGTAGGAAGTGGCTGGGGACCCTGGTTTGGAGGTCTTACCCGGTCAGGAGGAATGGGATCAGGGACCCACTTAAAGAAGCAGTTTGGCTGCTTTTTGGTAGAGCAGCTGTGCTGTGTGGGAGAACCTTTTGGCCCCTGATCAGTTTGGGCTCTCCAAGGCCCACAGGCTGATCTGGCTGAGAAGGCTGAATGACCACGGTGGTGACCTGTATGTTCTGGCATGCTTCTAATGCTATTAGAATCGCCTCGATCAATGATGGACAGCGTGCATACTCTGCAGTATTTTCCACATGCTATATCCAATTCAAAAGTATTGTCACTGTAGTGATGGACTCCAGTTTTGGTCAGCGTGGCATAATACTTATTATATTTTGGATTTCCTTAAAGCTGGGCAGTTTTCAGTGAGGATGGCTAATTTTGCTTTGCCTTGTCTGATCATTTTTAGAGTCTCCTTGTACCCCAGAATGTACTTTCCACTCTTTATAACAAGTTAGAGCCTAGAGTTGATCCACTCCACCGACTTTCTTTTCTTGCTTTCTTTTTTTTTTTTTTTTGAAGCAATTTTGCTCTTGTTGCCCAGGCTGGAGTGCAATGGCATGATCTCGGCTCACTGCAACCTCTGCCTCCCCGTTTAAAGTGATTCTCCTGCCTCAGCCTCATGAATAGCTGGGATTATAGGCACCCACCACCATGCCCAGCTAATTTTTGTATTTTTAGTAGAGATGGGGTTTCTCCATGTTGGCCAGGCTGGTCTTGAACTCCTGACTTTGTGATCCGCCCACCTTGGCTTCCCAAAGTGCTGGGATTACACGTGTAAGCCACTGCGCCTGGCTGGCCTCCACTGACTTTTTAAATCTTCTTTGCAGCCACCATCTTCTTGCATTAGGTGTGGGACGGCCCCCAAACAAAAGCAGCAGCCAAGATAACTGGGAAGCAAGAAGGGAAGAACTAGAATTTTTCTAAAGCAAAACTGTGATGGGCTGCCCACTTGTTTCATTCCCAGGAACCTTGTAATTGTTAATTATTGCCACAAATCTCTTGGGTTAAAGCACTTGATTAACATTTCCTCTTTGCAGCTTATTGTGGTAATTGCATCTATCCTGTCTCTAGTGATTAAATGCTGCCACCTGGCCTTCTACGCACCAGGATTCTATTATTCCATTGAAATCAGGGATTCCTAATTTTAAAGCGACATTTCCTACCATCGTCATTGACCTACAGAATACAGCCCACACAGAGCTTTAAAAGGATACAGAGGCTCCCAACCCAGGCATTTATTAAGTTATTAATTTTTCATACTTATTAATTTATTAATGACTTGGTGAAGGGAGTACCCTCTAGGCCTCCAAGAGGTATAGTTGGTATGTGGCTGATCATATCTGCTGTAACATACTCACTTCCCTATGCCTGAGGTTTAATTCCTAGAGCATACCGAAGAAGTACTGGCAACTCAGTTTCATTCACTGTAGGCCACTATCGACGTCAGTCCTACTAACCAACCAAGCAAATTGTTAGTTACACCAGGGAGTTAAATCTCCATATTTATAGTAATAAATTATCCAGATCAGCCTTATATTTTTTTCTCTGTGGACTAATACCTTTAGAATATACTGTCAACGTGCTCCTCAAATTTCTGACAATACAAGTTATCCTTCAACTGCTCCATTTTCTTGTATATAGTGTTTTCTCTCACGCAGTAGACCTTGCAGTTTTCCCTCTGAGCTATACTGGGAATTCATTATTATTGTGAGTTTGAAGTTGATGCAGGTCTTGAGGATAGAGTTTTTTTTTTTTAATTTTGATACTGTCAGAATATAGATTATATTTAAGCCACGAGATTGGATGTGACCATCAAGTCAGTGAGCATAGACAGGAAACAAAAGAGTTTCAAGGGCCAAACCCAATATTTAGGGATCAGGTTGAGGGAAATGGGTCAGCAAAGGAAGAATGGCCAACGATGTAAGAGGAAAACAGATTCTGAAGCAAGTCAAGAATGTATTTAAAGGAGAAAAGAAAGATCAATGGTCTGAGAATTAACCATTTGATTTGGCCACATAAAGATTAGTGGTGACCTTGACAGGCAATTTGAGTTGTGATGAAGGCAAAACCCTAACTGGAGTAGGTTTAAGATAAGACATGAAAAGAACTTGTAGACAGAAAATACAGGCAATACTTATGAAGAATTTTGTCGTAACAAAAGTAGAGAAATGGAATGTAAGCTGGAGGAGAACGTCAGGTCAAAGGAGGACAGCTGTCTCTTTTTAGAATGGGGTATTCTTCAGCACATTTCTGTGATCTAGGGCTGCAATGGAAGAGTGGCTTTAGGAGAAAAGACAATTCATTTTTAGAAACAGGAGGAAAAGCAGTACCTGGGCACAGATGTAGGGTGGGTAGATATCATGATGGTAGGAACCTGTGGAAATTCTCTCCTGGTGCTTTTTATTTATTTTTCACTAATTAATTTTACTGAGATATAATTTGCATACAGTAAAATGCACCGATCTCTTGTATATAATCTGACGATTATAGGCAAATGTACCCTTCCATGTAAAAAAACACCCCAGTCAAGACAAACCCAGAACATTTCTGTCAACACAGCAAGTTCCTCCCAGCCCTTTTCCAGTGAATCGCCTCATCCTTCTCCTTGCCACCAATACCCCCTCCTACTGTCCAGCAAACCCAGGCAACAACTATTCTGTTTTTTGTCACTATAGATTGGTTTTACTAGTCTCTCGTCTTTTTTTTTTCACTCTTGTTGCCCAGGCTGGAGTGCAACGGCACAATCTCGGCTCAACACAACCTCCGCCTCCCGGGTTCAAGCGATTCTCCTGCCTCAGCCTCCTGAGTAGGTGGGATTACAGGCATGTGCCACCACACCCAGCTAATTTTAGTATCTTTAATGGAGGCAGGGTTTCTCCATGTTGGTCAGGCGGGTCTTGAACTCCCAACCTCAGGTGGTCCACCTGCCTTGGCCTCCCAAAGTACTGGGATAACAGGCATGAGCCACCATGCCCAGCCTAGTTTTACTAGTCTTAATCTTCACACAAATAAAATAATAAAATCTGTTGTGTTTTCTGGCTTATTTTCCTTAATATGATTTTTTTGAAGTCACCTATTATATATATCAATTGTTTATTATTTTATTACAGAGTTCCATAATATAAATGTATCACAATATGCATATTCATTCTCCCATTGAACAATTGAGTTTTTTCCAGTTTTTGGTTTTTGTGAATAAAGCTACTGTGAATATTCTTAGGCTAATCTTTTTGACAATTGTTTTTAACTCCAAGATCTGTACATTGAGAAAGATATTGTCCCTTAGCTTCAGATTTATATACCTAGTTGTTTACTTGAATGGTTTCTAGGTTCCTCAAACTCAAAACATTCCAAACTGAACCCTTCCCTTAAACCTGGTCCTCCTCCAATATCTCCCTTCTCAGTAACAGCACCGTTATGTACCATTATGCATTTGGTTTTGCCAAGTTGACCAGGTCTCAAACTTGACCTCAGGTGATCTGCCTGCCTCAGTCTACCAAAGTGCTGGGTTTACAGCTGTGAACCACCACTCCCGGACTTCATTTGGAATTCTTATTCTGATTTCTCAGTTAGTTTAAGATATTCAAGATTGATTGATTCATTGATTGATGGATGGGGTTTCACTCTGGTTGCCTGGGCTGGAGTGCAGTGACATAATCTTTGTTCACTGCAGCCTCGACCTCCTGGCCCCACGTGATCCTTCTGCCTCAGTGCCCTAAGTAGCTGGGATTACAGGCATGGGCCACCATGCCTGGCTAGTTTTTTTGTTTTTTGTTTTGTATTTTTAGTAGAGACAAGGTTTCACCATGTTGCCCAGGTTGGTCTTGAACTCGTGAGCTCAAGTGATCCTCCCACCTTGGCCTCTCAAAGTGCTGGGATTACAGGTGTGAGCACACAGCCAAGATTTATTTCTTAAAATTTGTTTTTCTTAAAAATTTTTCTTTTCATTGTGGGGTCAGGGGGCAGGGTATGTTCTGGTAAAGACCAGAAAACCTGCTAGACAAATTCTAAAAAGGCTGTAATGTAATTTATTTTTTATTAAAAAAAATGTTTTTAGAGATGGATTTCATAATGTTGCCCAAACTGGCCTCAAACTCCTGGGCTCAAGCAGTCTTCCCACCTCAGCCTCCAGAGTCCTGAGTAGTTGGGACTACAGGTACAAGCCACTGTGCCCAGCTATGTTCAAGAATTTTTTAAAGAAGAGAATGTGGGTATTATTTTTATTCTGAAACACCTCATGTTTTCTCTTGCTATTTAAGTGTGAACTAATGTTCACACTCAAATAGTAAATAGTAGCTTAAATTTCAAATTTGATCTATCCAAATTTTGTTACAAACTCTGTTATAATGGAAGCTCTAAATGAGGACTATCTGATTTTTCGCTATTTGTAAGTAATCTGCTTTAGTCTACTAGAATGCTTGGAACTCCTTTTTATCTTCCCTGCCTCCTAGGATATGTCTAGATATGGATCTTTGACCATTCATTTCATGTCACCTTTTTCTTTACTTTTAGATCTTCTTTGAAGTCTAGATATTTATATTCCATTTGCCTTTGAGTTACTATTACTTCTGTTTAAATTATTCTAGATTACTCTTCAAACATACTTGTAATTCTCAAATTGGGTTTTATCCCATCTCCTCTTTTGTCCTTCTGCTTCTGTTTCCTACAGGCCTCATCCTCTTGCTTTCTTCTTGAGAATGTAAATTTTCTAAAAGAGATATCTATTTCCTTAGAAAATCACTTTGAGAGATAAGTTAATCTTCTGTCCTTTCCCCTTTTATAGGTTATTTTTTATGTTTCTCTTGGGACAAGAAGAGAACTTGGGTGTCTGACAGGGACCAAGATTTCAAGGATTTGGGTAGGTCGTGTGCAAGTAAGCAGGGCCGACCACCCGCTGTGGAAAGGGAACAAAGGGGAGTTGAAGTCTAAGGGCCTTGCCAAGCAGCCTTGAGAACCTAACAATAATCTGAAACTTGAAATCTGTGAGGGAAGATGAACTCAAGAACTGGATCATTTTCAAAAGTTGTCAGGCAAGACTGACCTTAGCTAGTAGAATCTGGAGACAGCCAGGAATCTTAACCTGAGGAAATAAAATACACAAGGATGTGATAGCTTTTCATACTGCTAGGTGTGGAGACAATTAAGATCTTAGGTCAATTTGGACAGGTTTTCCCTTTCTTTATTTTCTCAACTATATCCAGTATATCATCTCTTCAGATAGGAAATGTGGATTTCCTTTGGCTCCAGTCTTAGACCTCGAAGTAGAATCCAGATTGATATGCCCATGTAAGAGCAATTCCCAGGGTCTTTTCTTATATAGTTCCGTGATATGGCGACAGTTCATTATGGTCCTAATGTCACTGCCTGAGGGATGGGAGCTAAGTTTCTGACAATCAAACCAATGGAATCCATGATCAGCTATCATTTCAGCAAGGACTGTGACCAGCACTCTCCTTGTATACTGTATTCATAGGGACAAATGTGACAGGGCAAATGGACAACTACCTGCCTCTCCATTCACCCCATCTTTCCCCACGGAATTCTGGAAGTTGCAGTTTCCAGTTACATATATGCATAAAGATGATAGTCTCTAGCAGTGCTGTAACCACCTCTCAAAGCAGGATTTTTGTTTTGGGAGGCTGTTATTGTTTGGATCTCTGCCCAGATCTCATGTCGAATGATAATCCCCAGTGTTGGAGGTGGGGCCTGGTGAGAGGTGATTGAATCATAGGGGTGAATTTCTCATGAATGGTTACCACCATCCCCTTCATGCTATGCCTCATGATAGTGAGTTCTCGTGAGATCTGGTTGTTTGAAAGTGTGTATCACCTCCTCCCTTGC
Source organism: Cacajao melanocephalus (assembly GCA_963573385.1). Classification (NCBI taxonomy): domain Eukaryota; kingdom Metazoa; phylum Chordata; class Mammalia; order Primates; family Pitheciidae; genus Cacajao; species Cacajao melanocephalus. The sequence goes on along the minus strand of CAUYLG010055077.1, from coordinate 43,480 downwards.
TTTCTCTCTTGTTCTTGCTCCTGCCATGTAAGACACCTGCTCCCCCTTTGCCTTTTGCCACGACTGGAAGCTTCTTGAGGGCTCCCCCAAATCAGAAGGCACTATGCTTCCTGTGTAGCTTTCAGAACCACGAGCCAATGAAATCTCTTTTCTTTATAAATTACCCAGTGTCTGGGTTTTTTGTTTTTTTGTTTTGTTTTGTTTTGTTTATTTTTTACAGCAATGCAAGAACAGACTAATACAGCGGCCAAAGAGGGCCAGCTGCTTAGTTTGCAGCTCTGATAGACACTGGCTCTCTAATTCAGTGAGCAGCCAGTGGGAAAGGGATCATCTGAAACTTTCTTTCAGATAGATGGATCTGTTCTGTACCATGAAGTAGAGTATGGATAAGCCAACTCTTTATTGTTTTTCTGAATCCAACTCCATTAGCCTCATAAATTAGGGCAATTCCTCCTGGTAATGACCAAGCAGCTTGTCATTCTTTATGTTCTGCATTAGCATTAATTTTGTCATTTTTTCTTTATCTTTTTACATGTTTAGGCAGCAGTTGAGAGACGCTGAGGCGGGGCTGCTAGCCAAATATTGTTTAAACTAGAAATACCTCGTTGATTTTTATGGTAGGTTGCATCAGCCTGCGTTCATTTCTTCAGCCTCTAACTGTAGGATTTCCCAGGGTGCAGTCCTTGTCTGGCTGCGCAGTCTGCACTCTCCTTCAGAGGACTGATTTACTCTTACACCTTCACATTGGACACCTGAAGACTCTCAGACTGCTGTCTCTATCTTGTCTTCTCATTTAAATTGTGACCCTGTATATTCTGACTAAAAGACATTTCTACTTGTCTATACCACAAAATTATTGTATTCCTGGTGTATGTACTCTTACCTTAATTATTAAAACTGCTAAATTATCAAAGATCAAAGTCACGAGGACAGGAAACAAGCATTTTGTACAAAGGATACTAGATAAAACTTTTAGAGGCACAACCCCATTTACACTCCTTTGGTTCCTGGAGAAGAGAAAAGCATACTATGTATTATTCAAAGATTCCGAACATTTATCTCATCCTGCAGGACCACATCTCAGCTTCACACCCCAATATAGCATGGCCTCAGGGCTGGCGATGTAACTGGGTTTTCAATAGCCATGTCACTGTTCTGTAAGATCAACACCAAGTGCTTCCAGCTGATGGGGTGCAAGATGAGACCTATAAATCTAATGGATGTCAGAATATGGACTCACAGAGTTCATTTGTTGAAGCAATGTTGTATGGAAAATTCACATCACATAGGATGTTTTCATTTGCAAGGAGCAGACTATCCAATGAGTTACAGTTCTTGAAGTTTCCCACAGGGAGGATATCCCTTTCCCACCATCCTTCAGGGTCTACCTAGAGGGAACTGAATGTTACAGAAATCCATTTAAGGCAAGAGCTATCATACCATACAGAGGTTTCTATAAACTTGGTTAGGTTTTTTTTTCCCTTCCCCAGGCAAGTGATCATAAGGATGTACCCGTGATTCCACAGGAGTGGGACGTGGAAAGTGTGGCAGTGAAATCAGAAAAGGCCTGCTGCGGTGTGGGCCATCTGCATGTGTAACTGTCCTGTGACTTTGGACCTGTTGGGTTTTGTCCTGTTTACATTGTTTCCACTTAATGATGGCGAAAGCCATCCTCAGATATAATGTGGGTTTGGTTCTAGACCACTACAATAAAGCGGATATGACAATAAACCAAGTCACACAATTTTTTTTTTGTTTCCCAAAGCATATGAAAGTTATTATTTACACTATGCTGTAGTCTATTGCTAGTGTGCAATAGCATTATGTCTAAAAAAAAAACACGTACGTACCTCAATTAAAAATACTTTATGGCTAAAAATTGCTAACAATCATCTGAGCCTTCAGCAAATGCTAATCTTTTGCTGGTAGAGAGTCTTCCTTCCATGTTGACGGCTGCTGACTGATCAGGGTGGTAGTGGCTGAAAGTTGAAGGGGCTGCAGCAATTTCTTAAAATAAGACAACAATGAAGTTTGGCACATTGACTGACTCTTCATTTCTGAAAGATTTCTCTGTAGCATGTGATGCCATTTGATAACATTTTACCCACAGTAGAACTTCTTTCAAAATTGGAGATAATCATCTCAAAACCTCCCACCACTGCTTTATGAACTAAGCTTATGTAATATTTTCGATTCTTTGTTGCCATTTCAACAGTGTTCACAGCATCTTCACCAGAAGTAGATTCCATCTCAAGAAACTACTTTCTTTGTCCACCCATAAAAAGCAATCTTTCATCTGTTCAAGTTTTATTATGAGATTGCAGCATTTCAGTCCATCTTCAGGCTCCATCAATCACAAATGTTTTTAATGGCATTAGAATGGCGAATCCTTTCCGTAAGGTTTTCCATTGACTTTGCCCAGATCCATCAGAGAATCACTATCTATGGCAGCTACAAACTTACAAAATGTGCTTCCTAAAAAATAAGACTTGAAAGTTGAAATTACTCCTTAATCCATGGGCTTCAGAGTGGATGGATGTTGTGTTAGGAGGCATTAAAAAAACACTAATCCCCTTGTACATCTCCATCAGAGCTCTTGATTGACTAGCTTCATTATCAAAGAGCAGTAACATTTTGAAGGAATTTTTTTTTTTCCTGAGCAGGAGGTCTCAATAGTGGGCTTAACATATCAAGTAAACCATGGTGTAAACAGATGTACTCTCATTCAGGCTTTGTTGTTCTATTTGTAGAGGAAGGGTAGAGTAATTCTCCAGGGCCCTAGGAATTTGGGATGGGAAATGAGCATTGGCTTCAACTTAAAGTCACTAGCTGCATCAGCCCCCTATAAGACAGTCTGCCTGTCCTTGGAGGCTTTGAAGCCAAGCACTGATTTCTTCTTTCTAGGTATGAAATTCCCAGATGGTGTCTTCTTCCAAGAGACAGCTATTTCATCTACATCGAAAATATGTTGTTTAATGTAGCCACATTCATTAATTATTTTAGCTAACTCTTCTGGATAACTTGCTGCAGCTTTATGTCAACACTGGTGGTTTCTCTTTGCACTTTTATGTCATGGAGATGGCTTCTTTTCTTTAACCTCATGAATCTAGACTCAAACTTTTCTTCTGTACCTTTCTTACCCCTCTCAGCCTTCATAGAACTGAAGAGAGTTAGGGCTTCACTCTGGATTAGCCTTTGGTTTAAGATAATGTTTGGCTGATTGGTCTTCTATCCAGACCACTAAAGCTTTCTCTGTATCAGCAATAAGGCTGTTTCACTTTCATGTCATTTGCGTGTTCACTGGAGTGCACTTTGAATTCCCTTCAAGAACATTTCCTTTGCATTCACAACTTGGCTATTTGGTTCAGGAGGCCTAGTTTTTGGCTTATCTCTGCTTTTGACCTGCCTTTCTTAGTAAGTTTTATCATTTCTAGCTTTTGATTTAAATTGAGAGATGTGTGACTCTTCCTTTACTTGAACACTTGGCAGGCGATTGTAGGCTTTTTTTTTTGAGACGGAGTCTCGCTCTTGTTGCCCAGGCTGGAGTGCAGTGGCGCCATCTCAGCTCACTGCAACCTCCGCCTCCAGGGTTCAAGCAATTCTCCTGCCTCAGCCTCCCAAGTAGCTGGGATTGCAGGCATGTGCCACCACGCCCAGCTAATTTTTTGTATTTTTAGTAGAAATGGGGTTTTACTATGTTGGCCAGGCTGCTCTTGAACGCTTGGCCTCAGGTAATCCATCCACCTTGGCCTCCCAAAGTGCTGGGATTACAGGCATGAGCCACCATGCCTGGCCCATTGTAGGGTTATTAATTTGTCTAATGTCTTAGGGGATAGGGATGTGTGAGGAGAGGGAGAAAGATTGGAGAATGAGTAGCTTATGGAGTAGTCAGAACACACACAACGTTGATCCGTGGTGCCCCAAAACAATTGCGATAGTAACACTAAAAATCACTGATTACAGATCTCAGTGACAGATGTAATCATAATGAAAGTGTTTGAAATGTTATGAGAATTACCTAAATGTGACACAGAAACATGAAGTGAGCACATGCTATTAAAAAAATGGTGCCAATAGACTCGGTCAATACAGGGTTGCCAGCAATCTTCAATTTGTGAAAAAAAATGCAGTATCTATGAATGCAATAAAGTGAATCACAATAAAATGAGGTATACCTGTACTGATGCTTGATTCGATGTCTGGTTAGATAATATCAGGTTCATAACTGGTACCAGGTATTTCATGGGCATGTCTTCAGTATCTATCAGGGATAATAGCAAGCAAGCCACAGGCTGTTTTTTGTTTGTTTGTTTTGTTCTTGTTGTTGTTGACATAGGATCTCACATCTGTTGTTCAGGCTGGAGTGTAGTGGTATGATCATGACTGACTGAATTTCAACCTCCCCAGGCTTAGGTGATCTTCCCACCCTAGTCTCCCACATAGCTTGGACTACAGGCACATGCCACCACACCTGGCTAATTTTTGTATTTTTCATAGAGACGTGGTTTCACCATGTTGCCTACGCTGGTCTCAAACTCCTGGGCTCAAGCAACCCGCGCACCTCAGCCTTCCAAAGTGCTAGGATTACAGGTGTGAGCCACCGCACCTGACCCTACAGGGTGTTTCAAAAAAAAAACTATATATAATTTTTCATCATACATTGTATTTTGTTTTTTGTTTTTTTTTTTTGAGTTGAGGTCTTTACTCTGTCATCCAAGTTGGAGTGCAGTGGCACGATCTTGGTTTATTGCAACGGCTGCCTCCTAGGTTCAAGCAATCCTCCCAACTCAGCCTCCCTAGTAGCTGGGACCAAAGGGGTGTCAGCATGCCCAGCTAACCTTTTGTATTTTTGGTAGAGACAGGGTTTTGCTATGTTGCCCAGGCTAGTCTCAAACTCCTGAGCTTAGGTAATCCACCTGCCCCAGCCTCCCAAAGTGCTGGGATTACAGGCAAGAGCCACTGTGCCTTTTTTTAAAGACAGTGTCTTTTTTTAAAGACAGTATCTCAGTCTGTTGCTCAGGCTTGAGTATAGTGATGCAATCATAACTCACTGTACCCTTGCCTCAGCCTTTTAAGTAGCTGGGACTACAGGCATGTGCCACCAGAACCAGCTAATATTTTTTATTTTTGTACCAACAAAGTCTCACTTGGTTGCCCAGGCTGATCTTGAACTCCTGGTTTCTAGAGATTTTCCCTGGCCAGGCATGGTGGCTCACGCATATAATCCCAGCACTTTGGGAGGCTGAGGCAGGACAATAGCTTGAGTCTAGGAGTTTGAGACCAGACTGGGCAACATAGTGAGACCTTGTCTCTACAAATAATAAAAAATAAACAAAATTATCCAGCCATGGTGGTATGTGACAGTAGTCTTAGCTACTTGGGAGGTTGAGGTAGGAGGATCGCTTGAGCCCAGGAGGTCAAGGCTGCAGTGAGCCAAGATCATGCCAATATACTCCAGCCTGAGCAGCAGAGTGAGAACGTGTCTCAAAAAGGAAAAAAACAAAAGAGGGATCTTCCCCACTTGGCCTCCCAAAGTGCTAGGATTACAGACATGAGCCACCACACTCGGCCTAAATTACGTAATTTTTTATAAGTGGGTGTAGAGCCCTGCTGTGATTCTCTTAACAAATGCAAGTGGTCTGCATTTGTGATGGTCATCTGTGATCAATGATCTTTGGTGTTACTCTTGTAACTGTTTTGTGGCACCACCAACCACACCCACATAAGATGGTAAACTTCATGGAAAAAATATGTGTTCTGAGTACTTCATAGACAACTCATTCACTTGTCTTTCTTCCTTTCCTCATACCTTTCTATTCCCTAAGATACAACAATATTGAAATTAGGTCAGTTAATAACCCTACAATGGCCTCTCAGTGTTCAAGTGCCTCTAAGTGCTTCAAAGCTCTGCTGTGATTCTCCTAACAAAACTTGGCACATTCTTTATAAGGCATAATTGATGAATCTTTGAGCACCACTTGCACTTCAGCCTGGATGAGTTAGGATATTCCCTCTAAAATGATGATCATGTTTTTCTACTCTCCCTACCAGTCAGGAAGAGACACAATGGTTTGTGAGCTTCCTTGGACTTTGGAGGCAGCATATACCACATTTGAGTATGTTGCTCTGATCCATTTTCTTTCTTTTTTTTTTCTTTCCTGAGATGGTGTCTCACTCTGTCGCCCAGGCTGGAGTGCAGTGGCACGATTTCAGCTCACTGCAACCTTATAAAAAAAATGCAGTATCTGAACACAATAAAGTGAATCACAATAAAATAAGGTATACCTGTACTGATGCTTGATTTTATGTCTGGTTAGATAGTATCAGGTTCATGACTGGTACCAGGTATTTCATGGGCTCCTAGGTTCAAGCAATTCTTCTGCCTCAGCCTCTTGAGTAGCTAGGATTACAGATGTGCACCCCCATGCCTGGCTAATTTTTTTGTATTTTTAGTAGAGACATGGTTTCACCACGTTGGCCAGGCTGGTCTCAAACTTCTGACCTTGTGATCCACTGGCCTCGGCCTCCCAAAGTGTTTGGATTACAGGTGTGAGCCACCGTGCCCGGCCCTATTTTCAGGTTAACACAAAAGATCTCAGCTTTGAGAGGGCCTTGGAGCAAAAAAAGTTTCTTTAGCTGATAAAGGTGGATCAGGGAGCTGCATGGAGATGATGGCAAGTTCTAGTAGAGGAGTCAAAATGGGGTACCTGATGGTTTGGGAGAAAACTGTGCCCTTTTTGGCAAGTGACTGTTCTATTTTTGATAAGCAACTCTTGACCTGATACTGGTTTCTGATAGAAACTGAGCACCTTACCATAAGGTACCAAGGGGCCATGGATTTGGAGGAACCTCCATGAAACAAGTGCTGTATGTGACACAGAAACATGAAGTGAGCACACGCTGTTAAAAAAAAATGGTGCCAATAGACTTGCTCAATGCAGCGTTGCCACCAATCTTCAATCTGTAAAAAAATGCAGTATTTATGAATACAATAAAGTGAATACAGCTATTTCATCCACACTGAAAATACGTTGTTTAGTGGCCATAAAGTCTGATGTTGCCAGTGGCATTCCATCATCAAGTGAAAGCAGTGTACATGTAGGACCAGAAACAAGCAAGATACAAGTAAGTGTCATGTGAAGATGACTCACATTTACAGCATCTTTTCTGTTGCTTCTTCCTCAGCCCATACCTAAGGGCTTTGTGTAGAATTCTCTATGATCATATTGCTGGGGAGGAAAAAAATCCCGGTTTGGTTATAGAAATTCAGGTTTTATTGGTGCCAACTGAAAAGCTTACAGTTTCATTCAGCTGGAAAAGCAGATCAGAGGCTTAATTTTGGATGAAGTTGAATATATGTATTATTAATCCAAGTGGAGATGTGTTCAGCTGGACATATGAATCTGAATTTCAAGGAAGAGGACTTGATGATAGCTTAATTCAGATGCGATCCTGAAAAGTAATGGTAAAAAAAAAAATCCCCCCTGCCCCAGTCAATAACACTTGAATGAAGACTTCTCATTGTCCACTTTATCCAAAGGGAGAGATGACATTAGATAAATATGCACAATGATTCCTGGAAAATGACGAATGGTTTCGCTGAATGGTCAGGGACTTGGGAGTAAGTGGACTGAAGAGCTGCTGACAAGGAGTTTTAGAAGTGTGGTGTGAGGCTAGATTTCTCAGAATGGGTCCAGAATGTTAGAATACTTGAGTCCCATGAGAATGACCACAAAAGATGCCTACTTCAGAAGATGATCTCAATAATGAAGTGGATAAAATGACTGATACTATAGATGTCACTCAACCTCTTTCTGCATTCAAGTACTTGCTCAGTGAGCTCATGAAGTGGCCATTGCAGCAGATGATGGCTATGAGTCATGTCAGCGACATAGATGTCCTCTCATTAAGGCCACTATGGCAGCTGCCTCTGCTGAGTGTCCCATCTTCTAGCAGCAGCAACAACAAGCCCTAAGGCCCTGAAATGATACTACATGAAGCAAATCTCAATTCACATCTTTTTTTTTTTGACCTATCAAGGGCATTTGGCATAGTTCTTCTCTCCTTCCTCCATGAAAAACATTCTTCAATGGCTTCTAAGGCACCCCTCGTTTTTCTTCAGCTGAAAAAGCAGAGGAAACTCCAGAAATTGCATGGTTTAGGCTTTGGCCCTACCACTCTTGTGAGTCTCCTGTACAGGAGAACCATTAGTGCCTCAGATCTCTGTGTGGACCCTAAGGTCCTTTCCAACCCCACGAGCCACCTGTCAGGGTGAGCTGAGAAATCAGCCATAGGAAGCAGAGTCACTTACAGCTAAGAGGCATTGTTCTGGGTGTTGGTTAGTAAGCAGAAGAAAGAAAGGGGAGAAGAAAATCGTGCACAGGGGTCAAATGCCTTCAGCTGAAGAAGGCAAGGCATAGAGCTCTCTTATTACTAGGGAATGTGTCTGAGTCACGTGGCACCAAAATATGTTTGCAATGGTTATGAGTTACTGGTGGCGAATCTGTATGGGTCTGCAGCAACCTCAGTTCTTGCCTCCTCAGAAGAAAGAATTCAACTAAAGGGCATAAGGCAGAAAAACAGACTGAGGCAAGTTTCAGAGGTTGATTAAAAAAGGTTTGGAGCAGGAAAGAAAGGAAAGTACACTTAGAAGAAAGCCATGGGGACACCTTGGAGGCCACTTGCAACCCCTCCTTGATTTTCCTTCTTTAATCATTACTTCTCAATATCTTTGCTAGTTCTTTCTCATTTTCCTGACCTCTTATGTTGGGGTGTCCCAGAGCTCAATCTTTTTTTTTTTCTTTGAGATGGGGTCTTACTCTGTCATCCAGGCTGGAGTGCAATGGCATGATCATGGCTTACTGTAACCTCTGTCTCCCAGGTTCAAGTGATTCTCCTGCTTCAGCCTCCCGAGTAGTTGGGATTATGGGCACCCACCACTATGCCTGGCTAATTTTTGTATTTTTAATAGAGATAGGGTTTCACCATGTTGGTCAGGCTGGTCTCGAACTCCTGACCTCAGGTGATCCACCTGCCTTAGCCTCCCAAACTGCTGGGATTACAGGCGTGAGCCACCGCGCCTGGCTGGAGCTCAATCTTTAGACTTCTTTTCTTCTCTGCATACTTTCCTTTCCTAGGTGATCCCTTCAAGTCTTATGCCTTTAAATAACACAAATTTACTAACAAGCCATGTTTAAATCTTTAGCCTTGTTCTAAAATCTAGGCTCATATATTTAACGGAATGCATTTCCACCTGTGTGTACAATTTACATTTAATTGGTCAAAAACTGAGCCCCAGATCTTTCCCCAAGACTGTTCCTCCTGCAGTCTTCCCTTTCTGAATTGATTGCAACTTCAACTTTCCAGTTGTTTAGACCACAAATCTTGGAGCCAGTATTGACTCTCTTTTTTTTTTTTTGAGGCAGAATCTCATTCTGTCACCCAGGCTAGAGTGGAGTGGCACAATCTCGGCTCACTGCAACTTTCACCTCCTGAGTTCAAGCAATTCTCCTGCCTCAGCCTCCTGAGTAGCAGGATTACAGGCATGTGCCACCACACCAGGGGTTTCACCATGTTGGCCAGGCTGGTCTCAAACTCCTGACCTCAAGTGATTCCCCCACCTTGGCCTCCCAAAGTGCTGGGATTACAGGTGTGAGCCACCATGCCTGGCCTGACTCTTTTCTTTCAAACCACACATCTAATCTATCAGCAAATCCTACTGATGCTAACTTCAAAATTAACTCCAAATTTGATCACTTACCACTGCCACTACCACTTTGGATCAAAACACCATAGTCTCCTGAATTACTGCAATAGCCTCTTAATGGATTTTGCTGCTTCAGCTCTTGCTCACCAACAGCCTATTCTCTATACTCAGGTCAAATCACTCTACTTAAAACTTTCCAATGACTCTCATCTCATTCATCTCATTCAAAGTAAAAGCCAAAGTTTTCACTCTGTTTCAGCCCCATTGGTCTCCTTAGGGTTCCTAGAATGTGCCAAGCTTGTCCCCACAAAAGGGTATTTGCACATCCTATTCCCTGAACTTGGAACATTTCCCTCATCCCAACCCTACCTCCAAATATCACTGTATTTTGTTATTTTACTTTCTTAAAATATTTGTACAGATGTCACTTTCTAAGTGAGGACTTACCCAAAAACCCTATTGAAAACTGCAACCATCTTTCCTTCTGCATTCCTTATTTCCTTTCTCTATTTTTCTCCATGGCACTTGTAATTGTACTGTATGTTTTGTTTTGTTTATTGTCTGCTCCCTCTACCTGCCAAGAAAGCAGCCATTTATTGGCTGTTTAATGCAGTGCCTAAAACACATTAAATACTCAATAGATATTTTCCTTTCTCCCTATCCTCCAGTTTTTTTTTTTTGGACAGAGTCTTCTTCTATGTCACCCAGGCTGGAGTGCAGTGATGGGACCTTGGCTTATTGCAATCTCTGCCTCCCAGGTTCAAGTGAAGTTATTCTTATGCCTTAGCCTCCCACGTAGCTGGGATTACAGGTGTGCGTCACTATGCTGGGCTAATTTTTGTATTTTTAGTAGAGACAGGATTTCGTCACGTTGGTCAGGCTGGACTTTAACTCTTGATCTCAAGTGATCCATCCGCCTCGCCTCCCAAGCTGCTGAGATTACAGGCAGGACTCACTGTACCTGGCCTCTTCCAACTTTTTTGTTTCGAAAATTTTCATACCTAAAGAGGCCAGGCGTGGTGGCTCACGCCTGCAATCACAGCACTTTGGGAAGCCAAGGTGGGAAGATTGCTTGAGCCCAGGAGTTTGAGACCAGCCTGGGCAACATAGGGAGACTCTATCTCTACAAAAAATTTTAAAAATTAGCCAGACGTGGTAGCACACACCTATAATTCCAGCTACTTGGGAGGCTGAGGCAGGAGGATCACATAAGCCCAGGAATTGGAGGTTGCAGGGAGCTATGATCACACCATTGCACTCCACCCTGGTGACAGACCGAGACTCTGAAAAAACAAAAAACTCACAGAAAATTTAACAACAAATTCAATGGATATGCATATCCCCTTCACCTAGATTCATTAATTGTTAACATTTTGACACATTTACTTTATTTCTCTTTCAGTTGCATTACTTACACACACATACACCACACACTTTTTTTTGCTGATTTCATTTGAAAGTAAGTTTTAGAGCATGACCCTTCACTCACAAATAATTTAGCATGCATCAGCTATGATATAAGACATAAATAACCACAATGTAATTATCATTCAGGATAATTAACAATTATATATATATATAATAATTATTTTATATATATACACGCACAGCCTGTATTCAAATTTCCTCAGTTGTTCCAGTGATATATTTTATAGCTGTTTTTAAAAAATTAATAAAAGACCTTATCAGGAATTATGCATTTCACTTAAATGCCATGTCTCTTAAGGTTTTGAAATTTAGAACAGTGCCCCAGCTTCTTTTTTTTATTTTACAACATTGATAGGTTTATTTTACAACATTATAGGTTTATAAATATTTTATAAATTAATAAGTAATGATTTCTTCAGATGTTTTTGCTTCCTGTCCCTGCAGCTCTGAACTCTGATTATTCAGTGGTTTGAGAATGGAGGAGAAGAATACTTCTGGAGGAATACAATAGCAATTCCATTGAAGTTGAAATTCGATGGCCATTTCAGGTTCTTCTTACCACCAATACAACTGGTGAGAAAGAGGATTATGGGATTGGTTGTGGTAACAGATTTCAGATATCAGGGGAAATAGGGCTGCTGCTATCAGATGGGAGGAGGAGGAGGACAGACGAACTCCAGGTGATTACTGGGAGCTCCTTCTGTTATTGGCATATTCAGAGGTAAAAGGTAATGGAAGATTACAACAACCTATACAGGCAGGACCACCAAAGGTACGCATTTTTCAGGAATGAAAGATAGTAACACACTAGATAAGAAATAGATGGCCAAAGGCAGAGAGAACACAAAGTCAGTAGCGAAGAAAGCTCCAAGACACTGGCAGCCAAGCCTAGACCTGTTAGGCAGGAAGTTTGAAGAACCTTTTCTGGGGACCGATCCACCCACTTCAGGGATTCCTCAGCAAATGATCCACGCATATCATCTGATATGGTTTGGCTGTGTTCCCCCTGAAATCTCATCTTGAATTCCCACACGTTGTGGGAGGGACCTGGGGGAAGGTAACTGAATAAGTCTCATGAGATCTGACGGTTTTAAAAAGAGAAGTTCCCCTGCACAAGCTCTCTCTCTTTGCCTGCTGCCATTCCACATAAGATGTGACTTGCTCCTCCTTGCCTTTCACTATGATTATTAGGCCTCTGAGCCATGTGGAACTGTAAGTCCAATTAAACCTCTTTCTTTTGTAAATTGCCCGGTGTTAGGTATGTCTTTATCAGCAGCATGAAAATGGACTAATACATCATCTCACAGTGCATATGAGAGATAACGTATTGCTATGGTCTCATTTTTTGTGTCCTCCTGAAAATTAATACATTGAAACCTAATCACCAACTCAACAGTACTAAGATGTGGGGACTTTAGGTGGTGATTAAGTCACAAAGGTGGAGCCTTCATGATTGAGATTAGTGCCCTTGTAAAAGAGACTCTAGAGAGCTGTGTTGCCCCCTTTACCAGGTGAGGACATAGCAAAAAGACACCACCTATGAAACAGGAAGCAGCCCTCACCAGACACAGAATCTGCTGGTATCTTGATCTTGGACTTCCAGCCTCCAGAACTGTAAGAAATAAATTTCTGTTGTTTGTAAGCTATCCAGTCTGTGGCATAACTTATATACCAGACTAAGACAAGGAGAAATGGCCTCAAAATTCAGAAGCAGAATTATTTCCAACTTTGAATTCTATACCCAGTACGTATGCTTTTTTTAAAAGGAAGGAGGAGACCTTTTTAGACATGCAAGTACTCAAAAAATTTAATTTCCCATACATTCTCTCTGAGGAAGTTACTGAAGGTGTGTATCATCAAAACAGGAGATCTATCCTGGAGAGAAGTGAAAAGATTCTCCAAGATGTTTATCAAGGGAGACCCTAGGATTACAGCTATGTGACAAGTCAAAGTTAAGGTGGGTCAGAGGCCCTGGAACAGAAATATTTAGGAAAATGAAATTGATAGAATATGTGAATTTAAACAACTGTAAGAGAGTCTGATTGAATTAGAAATTAGAAAGTTAAATACACACTCACCAATTATTAACTCTAGAGAAAGCAAAATATTTTACAGGAAAGGAAAATGATCATAGTTGTCTACATTGCTCCATTCCAAAAGCATATATAGTCATAATAATATAAACACTGTATATTTAGCTAACCAAAATTATATTACTATATTGTGATAAGAAGGATAACTGCTTTGTATGTCTGTGTTTAATTGTGGTGTAGAGAGGAAAGACCATAGGGAATGCCTGCAACTGAAAGAATACAACATAGCAACACAAACATATTATCTAGAGTATGGAGGTATGTATGAAGAGACTCATTTAGAGGTAAACGTAGTTGCCTTTGGACACATGGAAATGATGGGTAGAAGAACAATTGAGAGCTGTTCTTTATTTTAACATATCTCATAAAATTTGTTGACTTTTAAAAATAAATATAAACGATTAATTTATAATCACAATATTTCAGAGGCATTACTTAGGACACTGAAACAGTTATTTTGTTTACCATGCCTTGTACATGCTAAAGACACATAATTTTTTTTTTGAATGGAATCCTTGTAAATGTGTCAGAAGTTATGAGCCACTACTAGTCTGTAAAATTGAGATCAGGGATTATTTCTTATACTTCATTCTTATACTTCAGGACACAGTGTGGCATTATTTGCATTGTATTTTTATTAATGTGTAGGATATTCTTTGTATAAGACTCAAGTAGAACCAAATCAAATTCCTTTTTAGTCTCAGTTAATGTATAAACAATTCTGAGTGGAATATTTCACTTTAAAGTGAGATCTGCTCTTTCCCGTGCTATGAATTGAAACATTACCTCCCAATCAAGAAATCAACAATGCAGTGATTTGAATGTATGGCCTCCAAAATTCAGGTATTGCCAATGTGGTGGTGTTGGGAGCTGAGGGCCTTTAAGAATGATTGGGCCATGAGGGCTTCTCCCTTGTGAGTGGGATTGGATGCTCTTGTGAAAAGGCTTGATGGAGGCAGTTGGTCCTTTTGCCCTTCTGGTTTCTACCATGTGAAGACACAGTGTTACTCCCCTCCAGTGGATGTGCAACAAGGCACCAACTTGGAAGTAGAGACTGGGCCCTCATCAGACAACAAATCTGCCGTTGCCTTGATCTTAGATTTCCCAGCCTCCAGAACTGTGAGAAATACATTTCTATTGTTTATAAATTACCTAGTCTGGCCAGGTGCAGTGGCTCACACCTATAATTGCAGCACTTTGGGAGGCCAGGGCAGGCAGATCACCTGAGGTCAGGAGTATGAGACCAGCCTGGCCAACATGGTGAAACCCTGTCTCTACTAAAAATACGTAAATTAGCCAGACGTGGTGGCTGGCACCTGTAATCCCGGCTACTTGGGAGGCTAAGACAGAAGAATTGCTTGAACCCAGGAGGTGGAGGTTGCAGTGAGCTGAGATGGTGCCACTGCACTCCAGCCTGGGCGACAGAGTGAGACTCTGTCTCAAAAAAATAAATTATAAATAAATAAATAAATAACCTAGTCTGTGGTATCTAAAATAGTAGCATAAATGGATAAAGATAAATCAACAGTTTTTTTTGGAATACTTATCTTGGACAAGACAGGTAACATAGTTTAAAAAATCAATTATAGTACATAATAGTTGTTTTTGTTTTTTTTGAGACAGGGTCTCTGTCATCCAGGCTGGAGTGGTGGCACAGTCTCGTCTCACTACAACCTCTGCCTCCCAAGTTCAAGCACTTCTCCAGCCTCAGCCCTCTGAGTAGCTGGGACTACAGGAGCATACCACCATACCTGGTTAATTTTTGTATTTTTTGTAGAGACAGTGTTTCACCATGTTGCCCAGGATGATCTCAAACTCCTGAGCTCAAGTGATCCACCCGAATTGGCCTCCCAAGGTGCTGGGATTATAGGCATGCACCACTGCACCCGGCAGTACATACGGTTCTTTAATAACTGGATTACTATATTTATTAACTATATTACATTCTGTAGGAAAATAATCTGAGAGATTGCCAAGGTCACCCAGAGAATCAGGCATACCATTTCTTCAGATCATTTACCCTAAATTAAACTTTTGTGAAAAATACACACAGAGTAGGTGTGAGGAAAAAGTCAGAAGGGTTTATCCCACTTGAAATTAATGAGCAGTGTAGTTTGTCTTCAAAGTGTTGATGGATAAAAGACAAAAACTGGTGTGTATGTTCAGCTTTCAATTTGTTGAAAGGGGATTAAAAATAGAAAGGAATTCTATTTAGGTTTAGACAGTGAAAGTTGAGAAACAGAACTTTTGTAAAGGAGTAGGCTTGAGATATTTTTTCTCACTGAAGAGTCCAAATTGTGGAGCTGCCAGAATAAGCATCTTGTCTGCCTGCTTGTATTTTTGGTGTCTTGATTAATTGCATAGCTGTCCTGCATCAGCAGTTTAAAATCTATAAATTCACAGCTCCAGAGAGTTAGTATGAGATTATCTAGCCACTATTTAAAGGACCAGAGATCAAAGAAACAAAGGAGCCTCTTTATAGGGGCTATTTGAGTACTTTACTAGTCCTTAGACACTTAGTAATTTCACAAAATAGATACATGTATTTGTCAAGAAAATCTCTTTCAACACATTCTTCCCCTCTTCATTTGTTCCCTCTCATTATAAATAGAGTTCATATTCTATGCCTCTAAAAGGGTGTAATTATTTTATGTAGAACAATTCTACAACTTTCTATTTGCTTTATTAATGGTTGTCTCCCGTATGGAAGCTTATTTTGATATCTTAGGTTTAAAAAAACCTCAGTAGAGAGTAGAATAGTGATTACCAGAGACTGGGTAGGGAAGGAAGAGAGGTTGGTTAATGGCTACAAAAATACAGCTAGATGGAAGAAATAAGTCTTAGTATCTGATGGTATTGTAGGGAAATTATAGTTAACAGTAATTCATTGTATATGTCAAAATAACTAGAAAAGAATAATTTTAATGTTCCCAACACAAAGATAAATGTTTGGAGTGATGGATATCCCAATTACTCTGATTTGATCATTACTCATTATATACATGTGTCAAAATATCACAAGTACCCTCAAAATATGTACAACTAGGATATATCAGTTTAAAAAAACCCAAAAAGCTCAGAATAGTATCCCCAAGACTTAAGGAATGATAAGTATAACTCAGAAAACTTTGGAAAGAATGGAGTCTTCCTGGGAGCGGTGGCTCATGCCTGTAATTCCAGCACTTTGGGAAGCTGAGGCAGGTAGATCACCTGAGGTCAGGAGTTTGAGACCAGTCTGACCAACATGGAGAAACCCCGTCTCTAGTAAAAATACAACAAATTAGCCAGCTGTGGTGTCGCATGCCTGTAATCCCAGTTACTCGGGAGGCTGAGGCAGAAGAATCGTTTGAACCTGGGAGGCTGAGGTTGCGGTGAGCAGAGATTGCGCCATTGCACTCCAGCCTGGGCAACAAGAGCAAAACTCCATCTCAAAAAAAAAAAAGAGTCTTGGAAACAGTAAATACAAGAAAACTGCATTAATAAATTACCATTTAAAAATCTGCCATGCAGAAGATAACTACGCATTTAAAATGACTTATCTATTAGCTTCTATAATTTTAAATTGATTTTCCGAGACATGTTTCCTACATATATACAAAAAAAGCATTCCACATTTTTAGCATTAAATTCTGGAAAGTGCAATTTAATAATAATGCTTTGCATTTATTGTTTTTTACTTTTAAAATGCTTTCACATATATAATTTGAGACAGGTAGTGCAGGTATTATGATCATTTATAGATTGAGGAAACTGAGATATAAGAATTTAAGTGACATGGCCAAGTCCTCAAAACCACATTGTGGAAGGCAGGACCAGAATTCTTGTTCCAGTGTTTTATTCTTTACTATCTATAAGTAAAAATTATATCTTTGATTAATTATAGGCATTCCCAGTTTGTATTTTAGTATATGAAGACAAAACAAAAATCTTAAGAGATTTGTTCAAGGTTACTCTGTAAGAGAATGAACAGCTATGAAAAATATACACAAACCCTGACTTGTTATCCTTTGCTGAAAATACTTTACCACAATAAACGTGAAAGCGAAGGCTGAAGAGTTGCACAGAACACATTGTCCATTACTGCTCGTCTTAAAATTTGTTCTAGATAAAAGGTTTCCATTAAAATCCATTTCTTCTTGGCAAATGCTCTAGCCTATGTGTAGCTACTCTTCTCCTTACAATGTATTAAAAACAAAAAGAGAGCAACTTTTTTTCCTGGATAAATAATAGAAATGGAGCAATTCTTTATGATGAACAAAGGTCAGAATAATTAAACTTTTACAGACTAAATACAGTATTATTTCCATCATACAACTGCATAGTATATAACGGGTATAAACTATGATGTGGCCAAATAATTACAATAATATTATAAGTAACATTCTATTAATCTGACTTTAAGAATTAATTTTGATGGTCTTCAGACATCTATTACATCAAATAAAAGAATATCAAAATCAAAGAAACCATTATATATCCAATGAATGGTTGCCTCAGTGTACTTAAATAGAGATGTTTCTGGATTTGGATATTAGTACAAATTAGTAGAAATTGGTCATTATTTTGGCCACTTCAACAGCTTCCCTGTATTTAGGATATTTCTCACCATGCAAATCTTGGTGGCAAGCAAAGGCTGTCTCCCATAATGTAAGCAGAAGATGTCATATATTTTCTCTAGGGTGCAGGCATGTGACCTAGGCTTTTCAGCCAGACATCTGTGTTAGACCATTGACTCAGAGCTGAAGAGACAAGCAACCGATTTTTTTCCTCTCTCTCCCTCCTCCCTTCCTCCTTCTCTCTCCTAGTGGCAGTAGAGATTACTGCAAACTTATGTTCCTACTGTGCTAGTGGCCAAAGGGCAAATTGTGTTGTCTGGTGCTTGATGTCTCTGGTGCTAGCTGTAAGATTACCACATTGTCAGTCATACTTTGCCCAGCACTTTTCAGACATGGAAGGCTCTGAATCCTTGTAAATTACGCAGTCACCGGGGAAACCAGGTCAGTTGGTAGCACTAGCCAACTTCTTCATCATGTGAGTTTTGTGGGTGGTTTATTGTCGCTGTTTAAGTTCAAGCCTGGTTTTACAGCCCTCTCAATAATTCTGTGAGCTACCCGATAGCGTTTTAAACTTTTGTTTTTTGAGATAAGGTCTTGCTCTGTCACCCAGGCTGGAGTGCAGTGGCGTGATCCCGGCTCACTGCGGCCTTGACCTCTAGGGTCAAGCGATCCTCCCACTTCAGTCTCTTGAGTAGCTGGGACTACAGGCATGCACCACTATGCCTGGCTAATTTTTAATTTCTTTTGTAGAGGTGGAGTCTTGCTATGTTGTGCAGGCTGGTATTGGAATCCTGGCCTCAATGGATCCTTCCGCCTTGACTTCCCAAAGTGCTGGGATTACAGGCATGAGTCACCGCATCTGGCCAAAACAAACAAAAAAAATTTAATGGAAGTATGACTAAGTATCTGAGGGTCTGAATGTCTGTATCCTCCCAAATTCTTACATTGAAACCTAATCACAAATATGCTGTTAGGAGGTGGGGCCTCTAGGAGGTGATCAGGTGTGAACACAGCCACTGTGAATGAAATTAGTGCCCTTATAAAAGTGGTCCCAGAAAGCTGCCTTGCCTCTTCCACCATGTGAGGACACAGCAAGAAGGTTCCATTTACTACTGAAGTAAGGGACCTTCATTAGACATCATATATGCTAATCCCTTTATATTGGAGTTCTCAGCCTCCAGAAGTGTGAGAAATAAATTTCTGTTGTTTGTAAGTACTTAGTCCATGGTATTTTGTAATAGAAACCCAAATAACTAAGACAATATCCTGTTAATGAACTACTGTTCTGCTTAAATCAGAGAAAATTGGTCTCAATTATTCTTTTTTTTTGAGACAGAGTTTCACTCCGTCACTAGGTGCCAGGCTGGAGTGCAGTGGCACGACCTTGGCTCACTGCAACCTCCGCCTCCTGGGTTCAAGCAATTCTCCTGCCTCAGCCTCCCGAGTAGCTGGGACTACAGGCACACGCCACCATGCCCAGCTAATTTTTTTGTATTTTTAGTAGAGATGGGGTTTCACCATGTTGGCCAGGATGGTCTCGATCTCTTGACCTCGTGATCCACCCACCTTGGCCTCCCAAAGTGCTGAGATTACAGGCGTGAGCCACCACACCCGGCCTGGTCTCAATTATTCTTACCAAGAACCTTGACTAAAACAGACACGTTTGTATGTAAGCAATTTGGTAGCTTTCTATATTTCACAATGACCATATGAGTCATATTGGCTTAATTCAGCTCATATAGTTATTACAGACCCTTTTTGATGTTAGTGAACTTTTTAGCATGTCGGAAAGTTCTGAAAAAACCTCAGTAATGAGTGTTGTTATTGTATTTTTGAAATCCGGAGATATTTCTGATGGTTGAGACTACCATGAATCATATTTTCCCTGGTGATGAGACAAACAAACATTGGCAGAATGTAAAATCACTTAAAAATAAACTTGCTGACAGAAAATCTTAGATTTTCTCCATCCCATTCCATAACCCCCAAATTTATGAATACTTACTTATCAAGATGAGTAATTTTTAAAGTCAAAGGAACAGAAGAAAGTGTTAACCTAAAAAACCCATTTAACTACTCATCTTTGGAGCATGTATAAAAGTTCGTTGTTGTTTTTCCTAACAGGCATCTCTCCTGAACACACCCACCTCTCACCAGCTTTACCTTCCCGACATCCTCATATTCCTGCACTTTGATTTTCCGTCCTTTGGAGAGGAAACCTTTAGTAAAGATATTCCTGCTCATTAAAATGGTTATTACAATGTTATTGCATAAGCAATACATCTTTATTAAATAAAATAAAAATACTGGAAGACAAATAGAAACGAGTGTCCTTAATCTGCCACTAATAACATTTTGATATTCTTTTTTGTAAACACTCATGTCTTTAATTATATAATTTTTTAAAATTTCAGTGGGGGGGGGCGTCAAATGATGCATACTACTTCAGAACCTGCTTTATTGTAGAATTGTGGATATCTTTCTAGATATAATTTCAAATGATAGGACACTTTTACAATGTATAGAAGTAGCATAACATGTCATCATTGAGTTTTTTAGGCTGGAATATAGGGGTATGATCATAGCTTACTGCAGCCTCAATTTCCTGGGCTCAAGTGATCCTCCAGCCTCAGCCTCCTTGAGTAGCTGGGACTATAGGCACACACCAACATGCCTGGCTAATGTTTGTGATTTTTAGTAAAAATGAAGTCTCACTGTGTTGTCCAGGATGGTCTTGAACTCCTGAATTCAAACAATCCTCTTGCCTTGGTTTCCCAAAGTGCTGGGATTACATGTGTGAGCCACCACACCCAGCTACCATTGAACTTTGTTGGACACTGTTAGTTTTTATAAACAAAACTGCCAAAATTGTGTATTTATTCTTCAACGTTTTTCTGATTATTTCCCAAAAATAAATATTAGAAATAGAATTTTTGCACCAGCGATATGCCCATTTTTGAGGGTTTTCTTATATCTTGACAAATTGCCTCCCAGAGAAGTTATGCCTTTTTATGCTCTTACCAGTCATTTATGAGATTGTCTGCTTCCATCCTCAACAATACTGAGTATTATCATTCTTTTTAATCATCATTAATTGGATAGACAAAGAGATATCTCATTAGTTTATTGATTACAAGGAGGCTAACATTTTAATATATCTTTTGGCCTTGTATTTCTTCTTTTGTGAATTATCTGCTCCTATCAAGTGTTTGTTTTTCTTCATTGTGGATATATGAGATTAACCACTTAATTTCATTTGGAAATGCAGAGAAGCAAATCCATATTCTGAAAGTAATTATCATCCCCTCCATGAATTGACATTATTTGGTTTGTCATCATTACCTAGCCATTTGGTTTTTACAGATTATTTCCTCCCTGAAGTAGCTTTCTAGTTGATTTTCACTCTTTTATTTCATTCTCAAGAAGTGTTTAGATTTTCAAAATTTATTTTCTTTTACTCCCAAAAGTACCATACTCAGAGTGAATTATTTATTTTAAATATGGATGCTTGGGAATGTATACCTTGTATAGGAAGGAATTAGGTAGGTGGTACCAAAATGCAATTAATCTAATCAATCTGTTTTCTCTTTAGGTTAAAAATATTTTCTGCCTTTCAGAAAAAAATTACATCTTTTGTCTTTTTCATTTATTTGTTTTGTTGGTTATTTATTTATTTTATTTACTTAGAGATGGGGGTCTCGCTTTGTTGCCCAGACTGGTCTCAAACTCCTGGGCTCAAGTGATCCTCCCACCTCGGCCTGACAAAGTACTGTGACTACACGCACGAGCCACGGTGCCCAGCTTTTCTTCTATTTAAAGAACATATAAACTATTAAGTAAAAATACTTCTGGTGCTGGCATTTCCCACAAGGTGGGAGTTTAGAGGAAGTGCAATCAGTATCTCTGCAGCAGTATTTTCTGCCTATTTTCTAACTGCTTTGCTGTTTTATGCTGACCTTCATGTCCAATATTACCTCAAAATCCATCATCACCCACTTCTAAAGCCTTCCCACTGGGCATTGCTGGAGGCTGTTCATATCAATCACACCAGAGTAAAGAGAGAAATTCTTTGGGGGTTCTTGTTGGCTTCCATATCGTAGCTCTATTTTTAACTCTCTGCAATCAGCATTGATGACATTAGACATTTGCCTAATCTCAGTGTACTCTTTCCTTGGCTCATTCCTCTCACACCTTAGAACCTTTCCCCAAGCTACACCCTATGCTGTGAGTGACCATATGCTTTCTATTTTTCTGGAGAGTCTCAGTTTCAGATATTCTGTCTTGTTGCCAAATCAGCTGCCAGGCCATATGCTTCATATTTTCTTTGGGGAAATATATTCACTGACCTATGCTTCAGTTCCTTGAACTCTGCTCATGAAGATTTTTATTAGTTTTACATGATAATTTATGAAAATTTTTTATTAGCTTAAAATGCAGCTCAGATGTCTTTTTCTTTGGGAAACCTTCCTTCACAGTCCTCCTCCCCTAGATGACACTCTCACCCATTAGGATTGCCTTCCTTGGTATAGTTGGGAAAAGTGAAGGTGAAAGGGGTTGCTTCACATCTGTTATGGGTTTACCCACCTGCACTCTGCTCAGGAGGGCTTCTCTGCCCAGAGGATACTCTTCATTCTTCTGCTGCAAATGGTTTGAGCCATAGACTGTAGTCTACATCTTCCTTCCCCTTCCTGGTAGTCTAGGGATCTGAGTATCTTCAGCAGCACAGTGCCTCACTTTGCACATTTTAGTCTAGAATAATACCACAGGGAAGGGATAGGGGTTCCTGGTGACGTTTACACTCTAAGTCCAGTTGCATAGTTTAGAGCCTAGGGAAGAGCTTTGGCAGTCTAAGGATCTGGGAGACAATTATTGGATCAGACACATATATACGCATTGATCTCCCAGGGACAGACATCAATTTTCAGAGCGGTATCAATAAAGAGGGAAATAAACATTTTCCTAACTATTCCATATAACACAGCCCTGGTATGCAATGAAGTTAGAGCTCTACCTTATAACACGAACAGCATTAGGCTTTTAACTCATTTTCCCCCCTCCTCTTTTCTTTTATATTTTATTTTTATTGATTGATTTATTTTAATTAAATATTTATTTATTTTTGAGACGGAGTCTCCATCTGTCACCCAGGCTGGAGTGCAGTGGTATGATCTTTGTTCACTGCAACCTCTGCCCCCAGGGTTCAAGCAATTCTTCTGCCTCAGCCTCCCTAGTAGCTGGGATTACAGGTGTTGCACTACCATGCCCAGCTAATTTTTATATTTTTAGTAGAGCTGGGGTTTCGTCATGTTGGCCAAGCTGATATCGAACTTCTGACCTCAAGTGATCTGCCTGCTTCACCCTCCCAAAGTTCTGGGATTATAGGAATAAGTCATCACGCCCAGCCTTCTTTTGCTTTTAAATAGGAAAGTCCAGGCCAACTAAAAATTTAAAAGTGGACCAATTGCTGACCCTAATTTCCCCCTAATAGATGAAAATATGACATAAACGGTGGCCCTTCTCTTCAGGAAAAGATATACCAAGACCATGTCAAATAATTTTACATAGTTTCAGGGCATACACACACCTTTCTGGAAGATTCCTGCACTTAACAATGATTCCTGTCATATTTATATTTGTGCTAGACACTTGGAAAATAGACATTAATCAAATAATCACACAGACAAATGTAAAATTACCATTGTAATGTTAGGTACACAAGAGTTGAGTCGCTTTAGGCGGAGAAGTCCCAGAAAGTTTCTCTAGTGAAATTATTGACATAGAGTCAGCTAGAAGGACATAGAGAGTCTGGACAGAGGAAATTCCATGTTTAAAAGCCCTGTGACTGGGAGAAGTAAGCACATCATTTAGGGAATGGAAAGCCAGTGTGGCTGAAGTACAGAGAATAAGGGATTGGAGGGAGAGGCAAGGGTCAGCTTACAAAGGGCATTGCAGATCATATTAGGAAATTTGGTCTTCATTCTAATAGTATTGGGCACTATTCTTGGTACAAAGTTGATATCTGGCTTTGGTTTTTGTTTGCTTGTTTTTTGCTTTTTTTTTTTTTTTTTTTTTTTGAAATGGAGTTTTGCTCTTGTCTGCCAATCTGGAGTGCAATGGCGCAATCTTGGCTCACGGCAACCTCCATCTCCTGAGTTCAGGCTATTCTCCTGCCTCAGCCTCCCGAGTAGCTGAGACTACAGACATGCACTACCATGCCTGGCTAATTTTGTATTCTTAGTAGAGTTGGGGTTTTGTCATGTTGTCCAGGCTGGTCTCGAACTTCTGACCTCAGGTGATCCACCCGCCTCAGCCTCCCAAAATGCTGAGATTGCAGGTGTGAGCCACCACACATGACCCTGGCTTTAATTTTTACTGTAACACTCCAGCTATCATGTGAAGAATAAATTGTAGGGGAGCAAGAATGAATAAAAAGAGATCAATTAGGACGCTATGACTAGTACCGGTAACTTGAAGTAGAGAGATGGCAGTGGAGGAAAAGATAAATGTCTGGGTTCAAGGAATAGTCAAGAAGTGAATTGATAGAACTGAGAAATGAACTGAAAAATGAGAGAACAGGTGAAAGAGAGAGAGAGAGAGAGAGGAAAATGTTAAGAGTAGTGTCTACTTTTTGGGCTTCCATAATGGGTTAAATAGTGTGTCATTCAGAGAGATCAAGCATACTTGGAAGTTCTGGTGGGGAAGATCTTGGGTTCATTTTATACCTGTTGGGTTTGAGGTATCACTAATTCTTTCAATTGAAGTGTGCATTAGTGTGCTAAGGTTGCCATAACAAAATACCAAGACTGGGTAACTTAAACTACAGACATTTGTTTTCTCATAGTTCTGGAGGCTGGAAGTCTAAGAGCAAGGTACCACCAGCAGGGTTGATTTCTGGTGAGGTCTCTCTTCCTGGTTTGCAGATGGTCGTCTTCTTGTGAGAGAGAGAGAAAGAGAGAGAAGAGGTGTGCTTGAGGGGTCTCTTCTCAAGAGAAGAGCACTATGGGGTCTCTTCTTCTTCTTGTAAGGACAGCAGTCCTGTTGGATTGGAAACCCATCCTTAGGACCTCATTTAGCTTTTATTACCTCCCTAAACACCCTATCTCAAAATACAGTCACATTGGGGATTAAGGCTTTAACATATGAATTGGGGTGAGGGAGACACAATTCAGCCCATAACAAACTGTATTCCATAGTTGATAAAGTCATAGACATTCAAGTCAAACAAAACTAGATTTAAAAACTTG
This sequence comes from Cacajao melanocephalus, assembly GCA_963573385.1. NCBI lineage: Eukaryota > Metazoa > Chordata > Mammalia > Primates > Pitheciidae > Cacajao > Cacajao melanocephalus. The sequence continues at coordinate 18,453 of CAUYLG010055077.1, read as the reverse complement.
GCTACCTGGGAGGCTGGGGTGGGAGGATTGCTTGAGCCCAGGAGTTTGAGGCTGCAGTGAGCTATTATTGTACCACTGCACTCCAAGTATGGGTGACAGAGCAAGACCCTGTTTCTAAAAAACAAAACAAATTCTGGAGAATATGGAGAAAAAGGAACACTTTTACACTGTCAGTGGGAATGTAAATTAGTATAACCACTATAGAGAACAGTTTGGAAGATCCTCAAAAAACTAAAAATAGAGCTACCATATGATCCAGCAATCCCACTGCTAGCCATATACATACCAAAAGAAAGAAAATCAGTGTATCACAGAGATAATCTGCACTCCTATGTTTATTGCAGTACTATTCATAATAGTTAAGATTTGAAAGCAACCTGAGTGCCCATGAGCAGATGAATAGATAAAGAAAATGTGGTCCTTATACATAATGAAGTTCTATTCACCCATGAAAAAGAATGAGATCTTGTCATTTGCAACAACATGGATGAAACTGGAGGTCATTATGTTAAGTGAAATAAGCCAGGCACAGAAAGACAAACTTCACATGTTCTCACTTATTTGTGGGCGCTAAAATTAAAACAACTGAACTCATGGAGATAGAGAATAGAATGATAGTTATCAGAAGCTGGGAAGGGTTGTGGGGGAATGTGGGAGAAATAGAGATGGTTAATGGGTACAAAAAATAGTTAGAAACTGTATTAGTCAATTCTCACACTATTATAAATACCTGAGACTGGGTAATTTATAAAGAAAAGAGGTTTAATTGGCTCATAGTTCTGTAGGCTGTATAAGAAGCATAGTGGCTTCTCTGTGGCTTCTGGGGAGGCCTCTGGAAACTTAGGATCATGGCAGAAGGTGAAAATGAAGCAGGCATGTCTTACATGGCATGGCAGAGCAGGAGGAAGAGAGAGAGCGGCAGACGTACTACATGCTTTTAAACAACCAGATCTCATGAGAACTCTATCATGGGAACAGCACTAGGGACATGGTGCTAAACCATTCATGAGAAACTGCCCCTATGATCCACTCACCTCCCACCAGGCCCCGCCTCCAACACTGGGGATTATAATTTGACATGAGATTTGTGCCAAACCACATTGAAAACAATGAATAAGATCTAGTATTTGATAGCACAATGGGGTGACCTGAGTTGATAATAATTTAATTCTGATTTAAAAATAACTAAAAGTATAATTAGATTGTTTTTAATACAAAGAATAAACACTTGAGGTGATGGACATTTCCCGATATAATTTGGATCTGTGTTCCCACCCAAATCTCATGTTGAATTGTAATCCACAGTGTTGGAAGTGGGGCCTGGTGGGAGGTGATTGGATCACAGGGGCGGTTTCTACAGTTTCTAATGGTTTAGCACCATCTGCCTTTGGTACTGTATAGTGAGTTCTCACAAGATCTGGTTGTTTAAAAATGTAGAGCACCTCCTCCCACCTTCCTCCTGCTCTGATCATGTGAGGTGCTCACTCCCCCTTTGGCTTCTGCCATGACTGTAAGTTTTCTGAGGCTTCTCCAGAAGACAAGCAGATGCCAGTCACTATGCTTCCCATATAGCCTGCAGAACTGTGAGCAAATTAAACCTCTTTTCTTTATAAATTACCCCATCTCAGGTATTTGTTTATAGCAGTGAGAACAGACTAATACAGAAAACTGGTACCAGGAGTAGGATATTGCTTTAAAGATACCTGAAAATTTGAAGCAGCTTTGGAACTGGGTAACAGGTAGAGGTTGGAACAGTTTCGAAGGCACAGAAAAAGACAGGAAGATGAGGAAAAGTTTGAAACTTCCTGAAGACTGGTTGAATGGTTGTGGTCAAAATGCTGGTAGTGATGTGGACAGTGAAGGCCAGGCTGAGGAGGTGTCCAGATAGAAATAAAGAACTTATTGAGAACTGGAGCAAAGGTAACTTTTGTTATATTTTAGTAAAGAACTTGGAGGCATTGTGGCCCTGCCCTAGAGATCTGTGAAACTTTGAACTTGAGAGTGATGATTTAGGGTATCTGGAGGAAGAAATTTCTAAGCAACAAAGCATTCTAGATTTGCAATGGCTGTTTCTAACAGCCTATGCTCATATGTATGAGCAAAGAAATTACATAAAATTGGAACCTATGTTTAAAAGGGAAGTAGAATGTAAAAGTTGGGAAAATTTGCAGACTGGCCATGTGGTAGAAAAGAAGAGCCTATTTTCTGGGGAGGAATTAAAGCAGACTGCAGAAATTTGCAAAAGTAAAAGAAAGGCAAATGCTAATAGCCAAGACAATGGAGAAAAGGCCTGGAAGGCATTTCATAGGTCTTTGTGGCAGCTCTTCCTACCACAGGCCCAGAGGCCTAAGAAGGAAGAATGCTTTTTGGGCCAGGCTCAGGGCCCCACCACCCTACACAACCTTGGGTCACTGCTCCCTGTGTCCCAGCTGCTCCAGGTCCAGCCTTGGCTCAAAGGGGTCAAGGGTCCAGCCTTGGCTCAAAGCAGACAGCTGCTTCAAAAGGTGCAAGCCATAGCTTTGGTGGTTTTCATGTGGTGTTAAGCCTGTGGGTGCACAGAATGCAAGAGTTGAGGCTTGGGAGCCTCTGCCTAGATTTCAGGGGATGTATGGACAAGCCTGGATATTCAGGCAGAAACCTGCTGCAGGGGTGGAGCCCTCACAGAGAACCTCTGCTAAGACGGTGCAGAGGGGAAATGTGGGGTTGGAGCCCCCACACTGAGTCTCCACTGGGGCACTGTCTAGTGGAGCTGTGAGAACAAGGCCATTGTCCTCCAGATCCCAGAATGGTAGATCCATTGGCAGCTTGTGCCCTGTGTCTGGAAAAGCCACAGGCACTCAACATCAGCCATTGAGAGCAGCTGTGTGGGCTGTACCCTGCAAAGCCACAGGGTCCAGGGGTGGAGCTGCCCAAGACTTTGGGAGTCCACCCCTCATACCAGTGTGCCCTGGATGTGGGACACAGAGTAAAAAGTGATTATTTTGGAGCTTTAAGATTTAATGACTGCCCTGCTGGGTTTTGGACTTGCATGGGGCCTGTAGCCCTTTTCTTTTGGCTGATTTCTCTCTTTTGGAATGGGAATATTTGCCCAATGCCTGTACCTCCATTGCATGTTGGGAGTAACTAATTTGTTTTTTATTTTACAGGCTTGTAGTTGGAAGGGACTTGCCTTGTCTCAGATGAGACTTTGGATTTTGAGTTAATGCTGGAATGAGTTAAGACTTTGGGGAATGGTTGAGAAGGGATGATTGTATTTTGCAATGTGAGAAGGACGTGAGATTTGGAAGGGCCAGAGGCAGAATGATATGGTTTGGATCTGTGTGCCCACCTCATGTCAAATTGTAATCCACATTGTTGAAGGTGGGGCCTGGTGGGAGGTGATTGGATCATGGGGGTAGTTTCTTTCTTTCTTTCTCTTTCTTTCTTTCTTTTTCTTTCTTTCTTTCTTTCTTTCTTTCTTTCTTTCTTTCTTTCTTTCTTTCTCTTTCTTTCTTTCTTTCTTTCTTTCTTTCTTTCTTTCTTTCTTTCCTTCCTTCCTTCCTTCCTTCCTTCCTTCCTTCCTTCCTTCCTTCCTTCCTTCTTTCTTTTTCTTTCTTTCTTTTCTTCCTTTCTTTTTCTTTTAAATTAAGTTCCGGGATACATGTGCAGAATGTGCAGGTTTGTTACATAAGTATACATTGTGCCATGGTGATCCATGTGTTCTCATTGACCAACTCCCATTTATGAGTGAGAACATGTAGTATTTGGTTTTCTGTTCCTGTGGTTTACTGAGGATGATGGCTTCCAGCTTCATCCATATCACTGCAAAGGGCGTAATCTTATTCTTCTTTATGGATGCATAGTATTCCATGGTGTATATGTACCACATTTTCTTTATTCAGTCCATCATTGATGGGCATTTGGGTTGGTTTGATGACTTAGCTATCATAAATAGTGCTGCAATAAAAATATAAACAAATAGTTTATATTCCTTTGGGTATATGCCCAGTAATGGGATTGCTGGGTCAAGTGGTATTTCTGGTTCTAGATCTTTGAGGAATCACCACACTGTCTTCCACAATGGTTGAACTAATTTGCATTCCCACCAATAGTGTAAAAGCGTTCCTAGTTCTCCACAGCCTCGCCAGCCTCTATTATTTCTTGCCTTTTTAATAATTGCCATTCTGACTGGTGTGAGATGGTATCTCACTGTGGTTTTGTTTTGCATTTCTTTAATGATCATTGATGTCAAGCTTTTTTTCATGTTTGTTGGATGCGTAAAAATCTTCTTTTGAGAAGTGTCTGTTCATAACCTTTGCCCACTTTTTGATAGAGTTGTTTGTTTTTTTTCTTATAAATTTGTTTAAGTTTCTTGTAAATTCTGGATATTAGACCTTTGTCAGATGGGTAGATTGCAAAATTTTCTCCCATTCTGTAGGCTGTCTGTTCACTCTGATAATAGTTTCTTTTGCTGCACAGAAACTCTTTAGTTTAATTAGATCCCATTTGTCAATTTTGGTTTTTGTTCCAATTGCTTTTGGCATTTTAGTCATGAAGTCTTTGCCCATGCCTGTGTCCTACATGGTATTGCCTAGGTTTTCTTCAAGTGTTTTTATGGTTTTGGGTTTTACATTTAAGTCTTTAATCATTCTTGTGTTAATTTTTGTATAAGGTATAAGGAAGGGGTGCAGTTTTACTTTTCGGCATATGGCTGGCCAGTTTTCCCAGCACCATTTTTAAAATAGGGAATCCTTTCCCCATTGCTTGTTTTTATCAGGTTTGTCAAAGATCAGATGGTTGTAGGTATGTGGTGTTATTTCTGAGATCTCTGTTCTGTTCCATTTGTCTATATGTCTGTTTTGGTACTAATACCATGCTGTTTTGGTTACTGTAGCCTTGTAGCATAGTTTGAAGTCAGGTAGTGTGATGCCTCCAGAATTTTTTTGCTTAGGATTGGTCTTGGCTGTAGAGGGTCTTTGTTGATTCCATATAAAATTTAAAGTAGTTTCTCTAATTCTTTGAAGAATCTCAATGGTAATTTGATGGGAATAGCATTGAATCTATAAATTACTTTGAGCAGTATGGCCATTTTCAAGATATGGATTCTTCCTATCCATGAGGATGAATATTTTTCCATTTGTTTATGTCCTCTCTTATTTCCTTGAGCAGTAGTTTGTAGTTCTCCTTGAAAAGGTCCTTCACAGCCCTTTTAAGTTGCATTCCTAGGTATTTTATTCTCTTTGTAGTGATTGTGAACAGGAATTCATTCATTATTTGGCTCTCTGTTTGTCTATTGTTGGTGTAAAGGAATGCTTGTGATTTTTGCTCATTGATTTTATATCTTGAGACTGCTGAATTTGCTTATCAGTTTAAGGAGTTTTTGGGCTGAGATAATGAGGTTTTCTAAATATAAAATCATGTAATCTGCAAACAGAGACAATTTTACTTCCTCTCTTCCTACTTGAATACACTTTATCTCTTTCTCTTGCCAGATTGCCCTTGCCAGAACTTCCAATACTATGTTGAACAGGAGTGGTGAGAGAGGGCATTCTTGTCTTGTACTCATCTTTAAAGGGAATGCTTCCAGCTTTTGCCCATTCAATATGATATTGGCTGTGGGTTTGCCAAAAATAGCTCTTATTATTTTGAGATATGTTCCATCAATATCTAGTTTATTGAGAGCTTTTAACATGAAGGGATGTTGAATTTTATCTAAGGCCTGTTCTGCGTCTATTGAGATAATCATGTGGTTTTTCTCTTTGGTTCCGTTTATGTGATGGGTTATATTTATTGATTTGTGTATGTTGAACAAGCCTTGCATTCCAGGGATGAAGCCAACTTGATTGTGGTGGATAAGTTTTTTGATATGCTGCTGGATTCAGCTTGCCAGTATTTTATTGAGGATTTGCTTCTATGTTCATCGGGGATAATGGCCTGAAGTTTTCTTTCTATTCTTGTATCTCTTCCGGGTTTTGGTATCAGGATGATACTGGCTTCATAAAATGAGTTAGGAAGGAGTACCCCCTTTTCAATTGTTTGAAATTATTTCAGAAGGAATGGTACCAGCTCCTCTTTGTACCTCTGGTAGAATTTAGCTGTGAATCCATCTGCTCCTAGGCTTCTATTGGTTGGTAGGCTATTCATTACTGCCTTAATTTCAGAACTTGTTATTGGTCTATTCAGGGATTTGACTTTTCCTGGTTTAGTCTTGGGAGGGTGTATGTGTCCATAAGTTTATCCATTTCTTCTAGATTTTCCAGTTTGTGTAGAGGTGTTTATGGTATTCTCTGATGGTAGTTTGTATTTCCATGGGGTCAGTGGTGATATTCCCTTTATAATTTTTTACTGTGTGTATTTGATTCTTTTCTCTTTTCTTCTTTATTCACCAAGCTAGCTGTCTGTTAATTTTTTCAAAAAACTAGCTCTTGGACTCATTGATTTTTTGGAGGGTTTTTTTTTGTATGTGTCTCTATCTCCTTCAGTTCTACTCTGATCTTAGTTATTTCTTGTCTTCTGATAGCTTTTAGATTAGTTTGCTCTTGCCTCTCTAGTGCTTTTAATTGTTATGTTAGGGTATTATTTTTAGATCTTTCTAGTTTTCCAATGTGGGCATTTAGTGCTATAAATTTCCCTCTAAACACTGTTTTAGCTGTCTCCCAGAGATTCTGGTACATTGTCTCTTTGTTCTCATTGGTTTCAAATAACTTCTTGATTTCTGCCTTAATTTCATTATTTACCCAGCAGTCATTCAGGAGCAGGTTGTTCCATTTCCATTTAATTGTGTGGTTTGAGTGAGTTTCTTTTCTTTTTTTATTTCTTTTTTTTTCTTTTTCTTTCCAGTATTGGAGAGCAACAGTAAACAATTGAGTGAGTTTCTTAATCTTGAGTTCTAATTTGATTGCACTGTCATCTGAGAGACTGCTATAATTTCAGTTCTTTCGCATTTGCTGAGGAGTGTTTTAATTCCAATTATGTGTTTGATTTTAGAATAAGTGCCATGTGAAACTGAAAAGAATGTATATTCTGTTTATTTGGGGTGGAGAATTCTGTAGATGTCTATTAGATCCACTTGATCCAGAACTGAGTTCAAGTCCTGACTATCTTTGTTAATTTTCTGTCTCATTGATCTGTCTAATATTGACAGTGGGGTGTTAAAGTATCCCACTATTATTGTGTGGGGGTCTAAGTCTCTTTGTAGGTGTCTAAGAATTTGTTTTATTAATTCGGGTGCTCCTGTATTGGTTGCATATATATTTAGAATAGTTAGTTCCTCTTGTTGAATTGTTCCCTTTACCGTTATGTAATGCCCTTCTTTGTCTTTTTTTTTTTTTTTAAATCTTTGTTAATTTAAAGTCTGTTTTCTCAGTGACTAGGATTGCAAAACTTGTGTTTTGTTTTTTGTTTTTTTTTTGCCTTCCATTATCTCAGTAAATGTCCTCCATCCCTTTATTTTGAGCCTATGTGTGTCTTTGCATGTGAGATTGGTCTCCTGAATACAGCACACTGATGGATCTTGAGTCTTTATCTAATTTGCTAGTTTCTGGCTTTTAATTGTGACATTTATCACATTGAAATTTAAGGTTAGTATTACTATGTGTGAATTTAGCTGTCTAAATTGATGATTCTGTCATCCTGATGCTGTCTGGTTATTTTGCACACTAGTTGATGCAGTTTCTTCATAGTGTCATTGGTGTTTATATTTTGATATGTTTTTGCAGTGGCTGTTGGCAGTTTTTCCTTTCCATACTTAGTGCTTCTTTCAGGAGCTCTTGCAAGGCAGGCCTGTTGGTAATGAAATCCCTCAGCATTTGTTTGTCTGGAAAGGATTTTACTTCTTCACTTATGAAGCTTAGTTTGACTGGATATGAAATTCTGAATTGAAAATTATTTTTTTTGAGAATGTTGAATATTGGCCCCTAATCTCTTCTGACTTGCAGAGTTTCTGCTGAGAGGTCCGCTGTTAGTTTGATGGGCTTCCCTTTGAAGGTGACCTGGCCTTTCTCTGGCGGCCCTTAACATTTTTTTCCTTCGTTTCAACCTTGGAGAATCTGATGATTATGTGTCTTAGGGTTGATCGTCTCATGGAGTATCTTAGTGGTGTTCTCTGTATTTCCTGAATTTGCATGTTGGCCTTTCTTGCTAGGTTGGGGAAGTTCTCCTGAATAGACTGAAGTGTGTTTTCCAGCTTGTTTGGATTCTCCCCATCTTCTTCAGGTACACTAATGAATCACAGGTTCCATCTTTTTATGAAGTCCCATATTTCTTGGAGGCTTTGTTCATTCCTTTTCATTCTTTTTTCTCTAGTCTTGTCTGCATGCCTTATTTCAGCAAGGTGGTTTTCAAACTCTGACATCCTTTCTTCTGTTTGGTCATTCAGCTATTGATACTTGAGTATGCTTTACAAAGTTCTCATGCTGTGTTTTTCAGCTCTATCAGGTCATTTATGTTCCTCTCTAAAACTGGTTATTCTAGTTAGCCATTCCTCTAACCTTTCATCAAGGTTCTTATCTTCTTAACATTGGGTTAGAATATGTTCCTTTAGCTCAGCATAGTTTTTATTATCCATCTTCTGAAGCCTACTTCTGTCAATTCATCAGTTTCATCCTCTGTCCAGTTCTGTGGCCTTTCTGGAGAGACACTGCAATTATTTGGAAGGGAGGAGGCACTCTGGCCTTTTGGGTTTTCAGCATTTTTTTGTTGATTCTCATCTTCGTGAGTTTGTCTAGTTTTGATCTTTGAGGCTGCTGATCCTTGGATAGTTTTTTGGGGGACTTTTTGCTGTTGTTACTGTTTGTTTTTCTTCCAATGGTCAGGTCCCTCTTCTATAGGGCTACTGTGATTTGCTGGGGATCCATTTCAGGCTCTATTCACCTGGTTCACTCCTGCACCTGGAGATATCACTCAAGGAGTCTGGAGTATAGCAAAGATGGGTGCCTGCTCCTCCTTCTGGGACCTCTGAAGTCAAGTGGCACCAACCTGATGCCAGTAGGATTGCTCCCGTATAGGGTGTCTAACAACCCCTCTTGGAGGGTCTCACCTAGTTGGGTGGCATGGGGAACAAGACCCATTTATTGAAGCACTTTGTTCCCTGGTGGAGGAGATGTGCTTTGTTGAGGGGACACGCATTCCTCTGGGCTACCTGGATTCCTCAGAACTACCAGGAGGAAAGCCTACGTCTGCTGGTCCACAGAGACAGTGGCCACTTCTCCCACTAGAGGCTCAGGCCCAGGGAGATCTGGCTTCTGTCCCTGAGCCTCTGGCTGGAGTCATTGGAGTTCCTGTAGGGGAGCCCTGCCAGGTGAGGAAGGATGACTCAGGGTCAGGCCTGAAGAGGCACTCTGGCCACAGTCTCTTACAGTCAGTGTGTTGGGCTGTTGGGAACACATCTTGGGACAAATCTGTCTAGCCTTCCTGGCCCCAGCAGGGGAAAAGTGTGGCCTGGAGCCATAGAGATGGCTGCCACCCTTCCCCTGCCCAGGGAGCTTAGCGTATTAGGCAGTTGTGAGTCCCAGTGCTGACTGCTGCCCCTCCCGCAAGGAGCTCAAAAGGCTTAGACAGCAGGCAGCTGTAGCTGTGGTGCTGGTCACTCCTTCCCCCAGGGAGCTTGGTAGGCTTAAGCAGATTCCAGCTGAGAGGCTCTTGAGAATGTGTGTGGCTCTGGGGTTGGGATGCTAGGCCCCAGTGGCATGGGTTTGTGAGTAGAATTTTCTGATATGTGGGTTGGACAGTTCTGTGGAAAAAGCACAGTTTCTCTGGCTGGGTAGCACACTCACTCACCGCCTCCCATGACTGCAGGGTGGGGGCTCCTCTGCCCTGTGTGGCTCTCAGGTGGGCTACCACACCACACTGCTCTTCCATCCTCTCTGTGGGTCATGCCAGCCTTCTAGTCAGTTCCGATGAGAGAACCTGGATACCTTGGTTGCTGGTGAAGGATTCAAATGCTTATTATGTTCCTTTTTGATGGGAGCCTCCAATCGCTGCTGCTTCTAGTCAGCCATCTTGGCCCCGAAGGGGGTAGTTTCTAATGGTTTAGCTCTGTTCCCCCTTTGTACTGTACAGTGATTTGGTTCTCACAAGATCTGGTTGTTTAAAAGTGTGTAGCACCTCCCCCACTTCTTCCTGCTCTGGCCCTGTGAGGCGCTCCCTCCTCCTTTGCCGTCTGTCATGATTGTAAGTTTTCTGAGATCTCTCCAGAAATTGAGCAGATGCCAGCTGCTATGCTTCCTGTACAGCCTGCAGAACTGTAAGCCAATTAAACCTCTTTTCTTTATGAATTACTCAGTCTCAGGTATTTCTTCATAGCAGAGTGAGAACGAACTGATACACTCCTTCAAAAAATAAATTAATAAGTTAATTGAAAAACAACAAAGCTAGGCACAGTGGCTCACGCCTGTAATCTCAGCACTTTGGGAGGCTGAGGTGGGTGAATTACAAGGTGAGGAGTTCAAGACCAGCCTGGCCAACATGGTGAAACCCCGTCCCTACTAAAAATATCAAAAGTTAGCCATGAGTGGTAGCGGGCGCCTGTAATCCCAGCTACTTGAGAGGCTGAGACAGGAGAATTGCTTGAACCTGGGAGGCAGAGGCAGTGAGCCAATATTGTGCACTGCCCAGCCTGGGTGACAGAGCAAGACTCTATCTCAAAAAAAAAAATTGACTCTTGAACAACATGAGTTTGAATTATGCAGTTGAATTTACATATAACTTTTTTTTTTCAACCAAATGCAGATTGAAAATACAGTATTCAAGAGATGCAAAATCCATGTATACAACAGGCAACTTTTCTTATACAAGGGTTCTGCAGGGCTGACTGTGGGACTTGAACATGTCCAGATTCTGGTATAAGTGGGAGTCCTGAAACCAGTCCCACAAGTATACTGAGGGATGACTGTAATTGAAGAGTACCTATACAGAGAAATATTACTCAGCAATAACAGGGAAGAAGTATTGATATATACAACAACATGGGTGAATCTCAAAATAATTATGCTGAAGAAAGACGCTAGACAAAAAAGAGTATGTAATTTTACTTCAATAAAATTCTAGAAAATGCAAACTAATCTAGAGTGACAGAAAGCAAATTAGTGGTTTCCTGGGGAAGGAATAGACAGAAAGAGGCAGGAGGGAAAGGGGCATGAGAAAATTTGGGGTAATAGATATCATTATCTTGGTTGTGGTGATAGTTTCACAGGTGTTTATATATGTCAAGAGGTATCAAATTGCACACTTTAGGCCAGGCACGGTGGCTCATGTCTATAATTCCAGCACTTTGGCAGGCTGAGGCAGGTAGATCGTTTGAGCTTGAGAGTCTGAGACCAGTTTGGGCAACATACTGAGACCCCATCTCTACAAAAACTTTTTTTTTTGAGATGGAGTCTCACACTGTCGCCTGAGCTGGAGTGCAATGGCGTAGTCTCGACTCACTGCAACCTCCGCCTCCTGGATTCACGTGATACTCCTGCCTCAGCCTCCCAAGTAGCTGGGACTACAGGTGCACACCACAACACCCAGCTAATTTTTTTTTGTATTTTTAGTAGAGACAGGGTTTCACTATGTTGGCTAGGCTGGTCTCGAACTCCTGACCTCATGATCTGTCCATCACAGCCTCCCAAAGTGCTGGCATTACAGGCGCGGGCCACCGTGCCTGGCCCAAAAACTTTTTAAAAAATTAGCTGGGCATGGTAGCTCACACCTGTGGTTTTAGCTACTTGGGAGGCTGAGACAGAAGATGGCTTGTGCCTGGGAAATCAAGGCTGCAGTGAGCCACGATCACACCACTGCACTACAGCTTGGATGACAGAATGAGACCCTGCCTCAAAAAAATTTTTGCACACTTCAAATCTATGCAATTTTTCTACATCATTTACATCTTAATAAAGTTGTTAAATTTGCAGGGGTCAGGGGGTAGAGTCAAAGGACACTGTCTCCATGCCCTGACAAAAGTCTAGTGAAGTTTTTCTCTACCATAACAAAGGGCATGTAGCTTCTAATTCAGGTGTCCAGGCCTGGGCCAGATACTAGGTTTCTGAGGATGCCCTGGATCTCTTTAGAGGAGCTTTTTTGGGGGCCAGCTAAGCTTGTTCACTGTGATCCTCATTGGGGCTGCCTTTTGCCCTCATTTCTTGTGCTTATCATTTGCTATTATGAAAACAAAAAATAGGAGTGGGCTGGGTGTGGTGGCTCACATCTGCAATTCCATTTGGGAGGCCGAGGTGGATGGATCATCCGAGATCAGGAGTTTGAGACCAGCCTGGACAACATGGCGAAACCCTGTCTCTACTAAAAATACAAAAAAAATGTATCCGGGTGTGGTGGCGCATGCCTGTAATCCCAGCTACTTGGGAGGCTGACTCAGGAGAATCGCTTGAACCTGGGAGGCAGAACTTGCAGTGAGCCGAGATTGCGCCACAGCACTCCAGCTCAGGTGACAGAGCAAGACTCCATCTCAAAAAAAAAAAAAAAAACGACGGAGAAAAGAATGGATAGTTTGAGACTTCTACCCACCACCAGGTGAGGAATAAAATCTGCCAACTGGTTGCTCTGAAATGAATCTCTATTGATTAAGGCTGAAGTCTTATCATTTGTTCAATAAGCACTTATTGAGCACCTACTAAATGCAAGATGTTGTGGACATATTTATTGGGCAATTTTCCCACACCTTGTATGGGGTCCTTATGACTTGCTTTGACCAATACAATGTAGAAGAAGTAATACTGTGTGCCAGTTCTGAGTCTAGGCCTTATGAGACTTGAGTACTTCTACTTTCATGCTTGGAAACCTGCTAGTTCATATGAGTAAGCCAGGACCCGCCTGATGCAGGATGAGAGACATATAGTGCAGCCATCCTCATCCCCTAGGTGCTTCTTGCTAAACTCTAAAAGCAGAACCTCGTAGGTTTCTGGAAATTGATGGCAGATGCATAAATCAGTTCAACAGAGACCAGAAAAGCTGCCCATCCAAATCAAGCCCAAATTACTGACTCATAAAACTGCTGAGCTAAATAAATGGTCTCTATCTTTCATACATACATACACACATGGCTCCTTCTCTTATTACTAGTACCCAAATGACTTGGTCAAGTTATTTAACCTGTCAGTACCTCAATTTTCTCATTTTAAAAATGATTATAAAAATACCTATATTTGTTTATATATTTGAGGTAATTATATATTTGTTATATAATTATGTGTACAGCTATATATAATTGAGATAATTATATATTTGTTATATATAATTATATATTGAGATAATTATATATTTGTTTATACATTTGAAGTAATATTTGTAAAATGCCTAGCACAATGCCAAGTATATAGTATGTAACAGAATATGGTAGCAATAATTATTTTTTGAGGTAGGGCCCATATTTTACTTATCTTTCTTTCTGCAGCAAGTAGCACAGAGTCTTCTTCATAAAAGGAACTCCATAAGTAAATGTGATTATTTTGGAAGTGTAGTACTCTCAATGAATAATCTGATTATAATCTTTATGAATGTAGTTCATATCTGCATAAAGATATGTCGATCTTAAAGGTAGTAAGAATCATTACCTCTCTAGCTGTGATTTTTAAAAGCAAGCTAGCAAACAAACAATCTTTGTTATCTTTATTACCTTGAAATCCAGGATTGATATTGGAATTCTCACTTCTTTTCTTCTTAACCATTCAATACCAGCTGATCATTCCTTTCTTCCTGAAACAGTATCCTTATTAGGCTCCTATACAGCATGCTTCACTGATTTCCTGTCCACTTCATCAGCCACAGTCTCTTTTGAGAGTTCATCCTCATCTCCTCAGCCTATACATGTTGAAATGTTCTAGGGCTCAGCCCTTGTCCGTTTTCTGTTTATTTCCATTCTCTCCCTTGGTGATGTCATTGAATTTCATGGCTTTAATACCTTCCCTATTACTGGCAATCCTAAGATTTTGTCTCTAGCTCAGACCTCTCTCCTGAACTCCAGTCTCATAAACCCAACTTTGTATATCTAACTGCTGACTTGACATCTCTCTTGGGATACTTAAATAGGCATCTAAACCTTTACACATCTAAAGTTTAACTCCAGAGTTTGCCCTTCTTCCACTTTGAAGTTGTTCCTTCTAAAATTTTCCCTATCTCAGTATATGACAATTTCTCTTTCTAGTTCCATGCACACTGCTATAAGAATTAATATTTAGGGAGCAATTCTCCTAAGGTTTTGCCAATTATTCTGTCCCATATTACACATAGCAACCAGGAGTGAAGGGCGGGAGGTTAATTGTCACAGTAAAACAATTCTAGAGGTTGTCAATGCCAGTTTGAGACCATTCATGGTCCCCTGTCTCTTCAACAAAATCCCTATATTGTTTTTAATTCTCGTCATTCTAGGTAAAAATAAATAATAAATTTATTACTCTTAAGGTGATACTTTTTCAGCAAGCTTTGTGCCCTTAAAACCTCCCTCTCTACTAATGGGTTCCTCTGCTGGTATTTTATAACAAGCTCCATCTCCTTGATAAATAATTCCAAAATTATATATATATATATATAAAACTTTCCATTATACATATATATACATACACATATATATAACAGAAACCTTCAGTACTTCAAAACAGTAAACATTGGCCACCACAGCATGACTACTGGGGAATACAGCGTTAGGCAAGGAGTCTTTTTATGCCAGTCAATACCATAGTTGGCCATTTGCTGTACTTCTCACGAATTTTTCTTCTCTCAAGAGGCTAATTCTGTATCAGAAGCACTGTTTTAACATTCTTCTGTCTTCTTTCCTTCAGAAGACTTTCATATGCAAGGAGACCAATTCTTTTTCCGCCTCCTGGGTTCCAGAGGGTATTCTTGAATGAAATGTTGTTTTCTCCCTTTTTCATAGATTTATTCAGCATCTGAAGAATTATCCAAAAGAGAAATGAATCTGCATGGGATGGCTCATATTGCATAAAGTTTCAAAAGTACTTTTATCTCCACGTCCTCATCTAATTCTATTAATAACCTACTTCTCATACTAATATCTCCTAATTGTATTATTATTAATATTATTGCATATCTTGTCTCTTAACCCTGCTATAAGCTGTTACCACACCCTCACAGACTATTTATATGGCTTCCTAACAGATCTCTATATTTTTAAAAAATATAGTAGAATGCATGATGGATTAGAGCAAAGAACAGTGACACCATGTTCTTTGCTGTAATCTATCATGCAGTCTATTACATTTTTAAAATACCTGAATTATCAAATCTGGACTATTTTCTCTTCCCATAATCCTGGGGCTTTATATAAGGCTTTGTAATTTTCAAGAAGTTTTCATAATAAGTATGAAATATAAGTATTCATAATAAATATTGCTTAATTTTTTTTTTTTGAGACAAACTCTGGTTCTGTCACCCAGGCTGGAGTGCAATGGTGCAATCTCAGCTCACTGCAACCTCCACCTCCCAGGTTCAAGCAATTCTTATGCCTCAGCCTCCTGAGTAGCTGGGATTACAGGCACCTGCCACCACACTCGGCTAATTTTTGTATTATTAGTAGAGGCAGGGTTTCACCTTGTTGGCCAGGCTGGGCCCGAACTCCTGACCTCAAGTGATCTGCCTGCTTCAGCCTCCAAAAGTGCTAGGATTAGAGGCATGAGCCACCGTGCCCAGCCAGTATTGCTGAATTCTTATAATAGTCCTGTATGACTAATAGTATCAATATCAGTGCTATAAAGATGAGGCAACAACACATACAGAGAGTAAGCATTACCAAAGAAAATCACACAGGTAATTCAGGTCAGATTTGAGAGTCAAACTTAGGTCTTCTTATTCCAAATCAAGTAAGTTTTTTTTTTTTTTTTTGAGACAGAGTCTCGCTCTGTCACCTAGGCTGGAGTACAGTGGCGCAGTCTTACCTCACTGCAACCTCTGCCTTCCAGGCTTAAGAGAGTCTCATGCCTCAGCCTCCCAAGTAGCTGAGACTACAGGCTTGTACCACTGCAGCTGGCTAATTTTTGTATTTTTAGTAGAGACAAGATTTTTCCTTGTTGGCCAGGCTGGTCTCAAACTCCTGGCCTCAAGTGATCCATCTGCCCTGACCTCCCAAAGTGCTGGAATACAGGTGTGAGCCACTGCACCTGGCCCTAACTCAAGTATTTTTTTTATAATACAGATGCTCTTTTTAACCTTCCTGCTTGCCTTCCTTTTTTTGTCTCTTTATTTTTTATTTTTAAAATTTTTGTAGAGATAGGGTCTCACTGTGTTTCACAGGCTGATCCTGAACTCCTGGCTTAAGCAATCTTCCCACCTTGGTCTCCCAAAGTGCTAGGATTACAAGGCGTGAGCCAGTACCCTCAGCCCCTAGAATGCTTTCTTATTCTATTCTCTATATTTCAAAATTCTGCCATCTTTCAACTCCCAGTTCAAATATCATGTCTTCCTTAATGCCTTCTTTGTCGTTACACCTGGAATGAACAATCACTCTGTAATTCAGTTTTTACAACAATATAACTAACACTCATCACATATTGCTTTATGGAATTCTTTGTGTACATGTCTCATCTGGCCTACTGTTAAGAAAACCTCTTAAGGGTAGAAAATTTAGCATATTAGTTTTTATGTTCCCCCACTGAGCAAATATATGGCAGTTGTTTGAGTAATTGTGAGTGAATGAATGAACACATGAAGGCCTTGGCCTACCCAGTTCTAAAAGGGATTAAGGCCTAAGGAACATCTGGATATCAACTAATATAGTCACCTATTGGTTTAGTTATTCTATCTTAGAAAGAGATAATGAAATTACTGAACTAATAGTTATTTAAGCTGTTGGTGCCTCAGGACAAAATAGAGGGGTGAGGAGAATTGAAATATTTCAGTTAATAGCCCCCTAGATGCAAAGGTAAAAGTTTAGCTCAGTATTTCCTAAACTGCATTCACTTTGTAGATAAGGAACAAAAGCCATTTATTACAGAGTCCATAATCATATAGTGAAAATATTGATGATGATGATGATGATAAAATTGCCTACTGAATTTATTTAGTATTTGTCATTCCTGGATACATAAACAATATTATCTCCAAATTTCATTGGCCATTATAGTTAAGATAATATTTTATGTACATATTCATATATTTTTCAATATAAATACACATATATACATGTATTAGTATGATGAAACTACTTTATTAAAATGCATTTTAAGCATTATATAGTTAATATTTCATAAAATATTTCATGAGATGCTTTGTACTATGAATAGTCACAGAGTTCACACTCTCAACACCCTTGCCCTTCTCTCCTTTGGTACTTGCCTGGCAAAACTCCAAGCCTGGTGAAATGCAACTTCTCACCTACTCCATGCCTACAACTAATCAACCAGAGAGGAACAAATTATCACGCTAATTGGACTGGCTTTAAAATTATGACCTCAAGCCTCAAGTGGGTTCTCAGTGTTGCCCAGCAATTCTTTAGAATTCCCTAGTCATTTGACTCTTCCACTCTTTAGATGAAGCTGTTCCCCTCAAGCCTCTTTCTTCCTCCTCCCTCTCAGCTGATGACCTTGTTTTCTATTAATATTTCACTGAAAAAAAGAAGCAACTAGAAGAGAACCTTCACAGCCTCTTACCACTAATTCTACTCACTTACCTGCATCTTACCTTCCCTTCTACTAGGAAGGTTGAAATATTCCTATTTCTGTCTGAGTCTAACCCCTCCCTCCTGTGCCCTTGGTCATATCCTTTTTGCTCCAAAAATTATCCCATCTCTTTCCTGAATCAACTCTTCTCTTTCTGTAGGATCATTAACATCAACATATAATATATATTTTAATATCTCCCACTTAATAAAAGAAACTCTATCCTGATCTCACATCCTTCTTTAGCCACAGCTCCACTTCTTTTTGCAGAGAATCTCAAAGGAATAATTTAAATTTGTGTTCCTCAGTCATCTCTCATTCTATTTTGAATCCACTGTAATAAGCCTTTTTGCCTTCACTGTTCCACTGGCAATACTTTCATCAAGTATACCATTGCCCTCTATATCACTAAACCCAATGCCGAATTATCATTCTTCATCATGGTTGACCTTTTAGCAGTATTCATCAATAGTTGATCTTCTTGGAACACTTTTACACTGTTGGTTGGAGTGTAAATTAGTTTAACCATTGTGGAAGACAGTATGGCAATTCCTCAAGGATCTAGAACCAGAAATACGATTTGACCCAGCAATCCCATTACTGGGTATATACCCAAAGGATTAGAAATCATTCTATTATAAAGACACATGCACACAGATGTTTATTGCAGCACTGTTTACAATAGCAAAGACTTGCAACCAACCCAAATGCCCATCCATGATGCACTGGATAAAGAAAATGTGGCACATATATACCATGGAATACTATGCAGCAATAAAAAAGGATGAGTTCATGTCCTTTGCAGGGACATAGATGAAGCTAGAAAGCATCATTCTCAGCAAACTAACACAGGAACAGAAAACCAAAC
>CAUYLG010055076.1:0-24447 GCA_963573385.1 Cacajao melanocephalus | reverse complement strand
CCCTCCTTCCTTCCTTCCTTCCTTCCTTCCTTCCTTCCTTCCTCCCCACCCCCCTCTTTCTTGACAGACATTCACTCTTGTTGCCCAGGCTGGAGTGCAATGGCACAATCTCAGCTCACCACAACCTCCACCTCCAGGGTTCAAGCAATTCTCCTGCCTCAGGCTCCCGAGTAGCTGGGATTACAGGTGTGCACCACCACGCCCAACTAATTTTTTTGTATTTTTAGTAGAGACAGGGTTTCTCCATGTTGATCAGGCTGGTCTCCAACTCCTAACCTCAGGTGATCTGCCCGCCTCGGCCTCCCAAAGTGCTGGAATGACAGGTGTGAGCCACCACACCTGGCCCTCACGGTGCTTTCCTACCCCTCTGGTCTCGTGAGCACAGTTCAGAAACTCATCCTCGGCTTAGAGATGACAGTGAGTTAAATGTACATAAATACCCTGGGCTCATTACCCTGGGCTGATGTCCTGCATGACAAAGCCCACATCCATTTCTCAGTAAAAATAAACTGCATCTGCCACTTGAAAGGTCAAGAAGCACTTTCTTGTAAGTTGTGCTCTGTGGATCACTGGAAGTCCTGGTCTTTTCCCGTATCTGGGCCAGGAGGAGCAGCTGCTCTCTGGCACTGTTGGCCTTTGCTGCCTTTACCCTGGGCAAGACACATTGTCATTCCTCCTATTTGTAATCCCAAGAAACTTGGAGATTGGACTCAGAGTTCATCACCTCCTGAGGAGGACCAGGCCTCACATTTCAAGGCCTTTGCATGCATGATGTGCCAGAAATAGCTCAGCCCTTTGAATGATGATCCTCAGCTCCTTCCAATCACCTTCTTTCTGGATGTCGGAAAAGACTGCCCGACAGCATCTCCTCCCAGCTGCCGAGGCTGATGATGTTTTTATTCTTATTTAGATCTTACTTCAGTCTCATTTTAACTCCACTGAGCTGTGAGATCTTCACCAAAGTACAACTGGACTTATTTTTAGAAGAACTGCTCTGTTCAGAAGACCTTTGTGCCTGATGAATTTAATTATTCTGATAAATTACAGCTTCTGCGAAGAAACCACACCCCTCTGAGTGCAGATGGAAGTTGGAAAATTCATAGAAAGCTGCCATTTCCTGGCGGAGGCCTGGAAAACAGCATTCCCCAGAGATGTCTTAGGGTTCCCTTGTGAGCACAGGTGAAGGACCCTGATGCCCCTCCCAGCTGGGGAGAGGAGCTGGTGACGTGAATTGGCATGGAGCCACGCCTTTCTTTCTCCTCCTTTATCCTCCCGCACGCTCCGAAGACCATTCCATTTCTTTGAGCAGGATCAGTTGTAACTAGGAGTGGGTAGGGCTTGAACAGGGCTGCTCAAGTGTCTAACATTGAGCAGGTTTCCTGCCGTGTTCAAGTTCTTCTTTTCGATGTGTGGCAGATGGAGAATGGCTGTTTTTGTTGGGGTTTTCTCTTTGATCCTGGTTCAGACGAGGCCCTCTGAAATCTCTCCCCCTGATCTTTTGTTCTCTATGAAAACCAGGAAGTGCAGGGCTGGTGTAGCAAGTCCCCATAGGTGGAAAAGCATCTCTGCTGTTGAAACGACTTGCTTAGAAAAGTGTCAGAAAGTGGAGTTACCATTGCTCCGGCCTCCCAGGGCCTGTGGCGCAGCCTCCACTGGGCCTTTGTGTCTGGGCCGGACCCTCCAGACGAGCGCTCGGGGAGGTTGCTGTGCCCATCGTTGCAGGGGGGGCATCACCATCCCCCCTGTCCTGCCCTGGTTCGTTCCCCTCATGAAGCAAAAAGCTGGTCGTCCTTTTTGTGATCCAGATTTCTTCTCTCTGTTAAGGTAACCTTGTTCTTTAAACCAGTCTGCTTTCAAAGCTGTTTTCCTAATAATATCAAAGGGGCGGGGGGAAGCTGCCTGAAAATCCTTTTTTTAGGGAAAAAGGCTGGGTATAAATAAATAAATAAATAGAACCATACAAAGGAGAAGATGAAAACGAATCAAAGATGGGAGCTTCGCGTTTGGCCTGAGGTGTAAGTGGCGGCTTTTATGACATGCTTTTAGTTTTTGATTCTTTCCTCTCTTTCATGTTCTTGTAATTCCAAATCAGGAGAGATGGTTTTTTTTTGTTTGTTTGTTCTTTTTTCTTTTTTTGCTTTTTTAAAAAACTTTCCCCAATCTTTGGGTGGAGGCTTTGGAAACTGCGCATATGCCACCATTACAGACGCTCGAAGCTGACGCTTCCCGAGGGGTCACTGCACGCTGGTGACTGTGCTGAGTGCACGTCTCGTTGAACCTTTGTGATATCTCTGAGGGGTGTTAGGCCCCACTTCACAGATGGAAACTGAGGCACACAGAGCAGTCAAATAGCTTGCGCAAGATCACACATCTGGTCAGGGGTTGAGCTGAGATCCAAAACCAGCAGCCTGGCCCCGGGGTTCTAAGCCCTCTGTTGTGCTGCTCCTTGAATATATGAAAAGGCCTACTATGTGCAGGAACTGAGTTGGCACTGGCAGGGAGGGACGTTTGGGAAGGAGAGAGTTACATGGCTGTGTGGTTTGAGCTGGGGAGAGCGGAACACCCAGGAGGGCTTCTTGGAGGAAGTGGCCAATAAGATGAGGTTAAAGATAGGTAGGATTTAGTAGGGCACAGTGAGGTGCAGGGTCAGGTAGAACTGGGTTCAGTCCTGACACTGGGGCTTCACACCTAACAGCGCAGGACCAGCCACTCCATCACAGACTTGTTGATTTATTATTATTACTATTATTTTATTTATTTATTATTATTACCATTATTTTTGAGACAGGTGGAGTCTCACTCTGCTGCCCAGGCTGGAGTGCAGTGGTGCAACCTTGGCTCACTGCAACCTCCGCCTCCCAGGTTCAAGCGATTCTCATGCTTCAGCTTCCCAAGTAGCTGGGATTACAGGCGCCCGCCACCAAGCCCAGCTAATTTTTGTATTTTTAGTAGACACAGGGTTTCTCCAAGTTGGCCAGGCTGGTCTCGAACTCCTGACCTCAGGTGATCTGCCCGCCTCGGCCTCCCAAAGTGCTGGGATTACAGGTTCGAGCCACAATGCCCAGCCTCCCTCATGGACTCGTTAGGAGACGAAGTGAATGGCCTGCATGGAAGGCGCCCTGCGTGTAGTAGGTGCTCAGGAACTGTTCGTGACCCTCTCCCCCTTTCCCACGGACAATCAGCAGTATGGGTTGGATGTGTATGTCCTGTAATCCTAGGTTGTGTGCCCTCTGGCTGGCCCACAGAATTTGAATTATTTGCTCACATTTATCAAATATGACATTTCCAGCTTTTCTTGAAAAACCAAACCCCACATTTCCGGCTTTTCTTGAAAACTTAGATCTGGTGGCTGCAGCCTGCACTTCCTACTGGGCTGTCCTAGGCAGAGTGAGGCGTGCCTGTCTCCAGAGACGGTGTGGCAAGGGGCCCTCGTCCTATCCAACGCCCTCCTGTCTCTCTCCCCCTAGCTGGTCCCCCACACTGTGCAGGCCATGGCAGTGCTGCAGGTGGATTCTGGCACAGCGTGAACAAGTTGGCATCAATTCCCTTGTGGCTGGCTGCTGAGTTTCGTGTGGCCAGAGACATTCGTCTTAGAACAATGCAGACACTTAGGAAAACAAGCACAAGACCGTCTTTCCCCCTTAATCACCCATCTCATGAAATTAAGCCCCAGTCTCTTGGAAGCTCATGCCTTCCACACCCACCAGACACCAAGAGAATCCATGCCAGCGTGCCCTTGCCAACACACCTGTGCCAGCCCATGTGGGCCAGCAGACCTTTCTCCGTGACTGAAGACAGCCGGCATTTCACATCTTTCAGGTGTTTGTCTTTCTGGCAAGTGGACCAGTACTTTAAAAAACAAAACATTCCTGGGATTCACTGAAAGCCACTGAACTGGCATCGTTCACGTGGTGGGGAATGGCGTGGGGGGAAGCCAAAGGTGCCAGAGGAGCCCCTCCTTCCAAAAATCAGACCAATCCTCTGGAGACGACAATCAGATCCAGGCTGAAAGTTCCTCTGCAAAGGAACTGTGTTCTTTGGGGAACCCAGGCTGTAAAATGTGGCAAGGCGCAGACGGGCATCCCTTGGACCCTCATGGGGTTCACCTTTGGATATGCTGGCTCTGGTTGGTCACCCCTTCACTCTGTACAGAGCCCCAAAGGCCCTTTTCTTAGCCTGGCCATCTTTCAAGGCCAGTTCAATTGCTGCCTCCTCCAGGGAGCCCTCTGTGTTTCACCATGGAATGGGGGACCTCGCCTGCCTTGTGGTCACTCGTCCCTCAGTCTGTGCCTCTCTTGGAGCCTAATCACAGAGACCCTGTACATCCACAGCTGCCTCTCCCACTTGCAGGGGAGTTTAAGGGCCGTGTGTGGAGTGCTCATGATTCCCCTTATTCCTCAGGACCCCTGTGAGGCCGGTAATCCCACCACCCCATGTTACAGATGGGGAAACCGAGGCTGAGTGAGATGAGAGGACTTTCACAAGGCCACACACCAGCAAGTGGCAATGCAAGGTGTGGACTGGGGCTCTGTGGCCATAGGCCTGGACTCCTCCTGCTGGCCGAGGGGTCTGCCCGCCTGTGCCCCCCTCCTCCTGGTCCCTGAAGCCTTTACACCCTCAGGGAATCGTGCATAACCAGCCCCTGCAGAACGTGCTGCTGAACGGGCCCTGGGCGATGTTCCTGAGCGCGTTTCTCATTAAGGTCGCGAAATCCCTGGCCCTGTTTAGTGTCATCTTTGATGTTCAAGGGCGGTGTGGAAATCTCTGTTTTTATGTGACCCAATTTCTAGGCTTTCAAAATGCGGCTCCTCTCCTCCTCTCACTCTATGTTTTTGAAATCAGGTGGGCGGGCTGCCTTGCAGCATTGCTGCTTGCCCCGGGGTCTCCCTCCCCACCCCTTAGGCCCAGGTATGTGGACGCAGTGCCAACTCTTGGGCCCTGCCAAGAGGACTCATGGGCATGGCACACCTGGGCGATCCTCCACCCGTAGGGAAACTGGGTCTTTTGTTCGTCCTCTGCTGTCAGCGTGAGCACTGCAGCAGCTGTGCTGGACAGGACCTGCCTGCACCTGTCCCCTCCTTCCATGATACCAGCGAGGACATGGGACTTCCACCCGGACCCCTTGTGCTCCAGGGCTATCGTATTCCTGAGGATTTCTGTGAAAAATCACTTTTCCCTGTTTCCTTTCTGTCTTTCAAGACCCTGCTGGTTACAACTCTCTTGGTAACTAGATGTGGTACATATAATTCCTGAAATTTGGTCTGTTTTCTCAGCTGATCTGGGTGACCTGTGGGGGATCTTTTGGAGTATTTTTAGGGAGCTGGGACGGAGGGAGTCTCAGAACTCTATGTCTGAATCATTTCCCCATGAAGGCGTTTAGCATTTGTCCACTGCTGACACAGAGTTAAGCTATGGATGTTGGAAAATCAAAGATGAGTGGTGCCCGGGTCTTCCCTTAGGACGCAGGTGTGGAGGGCGGTATGTGCCAGCAGCCGGGCTGGCTCGTGGCTGGAATGTGCATTACCTGGACAGGGCCTACTTTTTTTTTTTTTTTTTTGCTTTAAAAAATATTGTTGTAAAATAGGCATAACGTAAACTTCATCATCTTAGCTGTTTTCAAGAGCAGAGTTCACTAGTATTAAGTATGTTCTCATCATGCAACCGTCAACACCACCCACCTGCAGAACTCTTTCATCTTTCCAAACTGAAGCTCTGTTGTCCTTATTCAACACTAACTATCTGCCACTTCTCCGGCTCCTGGCAGCACGAGTCTGCTTTTTCCTCTATGCATTTCCTACTCGAGGGACCTCCTATTGGTGGAATTGTACAGCATTTGACTTTCTGTGTCTGGCTTATTTCACTGAGCATAACCTTCTCCAGGTTCACCCATGCTGTAGCCTGGTCCAAATGTCCTTCCTTTTTTTTTTTTTTTTGGAGACAAGTCTTGCTCTGTTGCCCAGCTGGAGTGCAGTGATGCGATCTTGGCTCACTGCAACCTCTGCCTCCCGGGTTCAAGTGATTCTGCTGTCTCAGCCTCCTGAGTAGCTGGGACTATAGGTGCATGCCACCACACCCAGCTAAGTTTTATATTTTTAGTAGAGACAGGGTTTTACTATGTTGGCCAGGAAGGTCTCGATCTCTTGACCTCATGATCCACCTGCCTCGGCCACCCAACAGGCGTGAGCCACCACGCCTGGCCATGTCCTTCCTTTTTAAGGCTGGATAATATTCCGTTGTATGCATGGACCATGTTTTGCTTACTCATTCATCTGGTGTTCTCAAATACGAAGACTCAGTGACTGCAGCAGTGCCCGAAAGCTCCCTTGACTCAAAAACCTTCCTAACCCCAATCTGTACCTAGGCTCTGATCCTCCTGCGTCAGGCAGTCCTCCAGGATAAGGTACCTGTTTAAAATGCAAATGTATTACCTTGTGGGGAGTGAGTAACTGGCATCCTGGGGCCCTGCTCCCATTGTCCTTATGAGGGATGGAGGTTGTGTTGTCCTGGAAGCTGGGTCCACAGCTGTGTCCCGAGAGCCCATCACATGCCATGCTCTGGGCTGGGGACTCGACGTTCATGGTTTGGTTACATTTAGCCCTTCTGGCCGGGTGCCGTGGCTCATGCCTGTAATCCCAGCACTTTGGGAGGCCAAGATGGGTGGATCACGAGGTCAGGAGATGGAGACTATCCTGGCTAATCTGGTGAAACCCTGTCTCTACTAAAAATACAACAAATTAGCCGGACATGGTGGCATGTGCCTGTAGTCCCAGCTACTCAGTAGGCTAAGGCTGGAGAATCACTTGAGCCCAGGAAGTGGAGGTTGCAGTGAGCCAAGATCACGCCACTGCACTCCAGCCTGGTTGACAGAATGAGACTCTATCTCACAAAACAAAAAGAAAAAACAAAAAACATCTAGCCTTTCCAAAGACTCTGGCATTTTTGCAGTATTACCTATAAATGCCATGTGCAGAAACATGGGTTATTTCCACTTTTTTTTTTTTTTTTTTGAGATGGACTCTCGCTCTGTCACCTAGGTTGGAGTGCAGTGGTGCAATCTCGGCTCACTGCAATGTCCGTCTCCCAGGTTCAAGCGATTCTCCTGCCTCAGCCTCCCAAGTAGCTGGGACTACAGGCTGAGTCACCACGCTTGGCTAATTTTTGTAGTTTTAGTAGAGACAGGGTTTCACTGTGTTGGCCAGGATGGTCTTGATCTCTTGACTTTGTGATCTGCCCGCCTCAGCCTCCCAAAGTGCTAGGATTACAGGCGTGAGCCACCGCGCCCGGCCTGGGTTATTTCCACTTTTGGGCTGTTTTGAGTAGTGCTGCTGTGAACATGGGGTAAAAGAGGGTCTGCTTTTTAAGAAGCTGAGTATCAGGGCCTTTGCTGACGTGAGAGGAGCTGGCCTTCTGGGGTCCCCCTGTCGTTACAAAGGATGGAGGTTGTGTTATCCTGCAAGCCGGGTCCACAGCATGTCCTGAGAGCCCATTACATGCCGTGCTTTGGGCTGGGCACTCAGCATTCATAGTTACATTCGGTCCTTCCAAAGGCCCTGGCGTTTTTACAGTCTTATCTATAAATGCCATGTGCAGAAACAGGCGCAGAGAGGTGAGTGGGACGTACCTGGGGTCTCATGGCCAGCACAGGTGGGGCCCCGCTGGCCTGCTGCTCCAAAGCCATCATACCACACCCCCTCACTGCTCCGTCGCTTGTCGCGGTGAAGGCTGGGTGTCCTGCAGAGCTGGAGGTCTTCAAGGTGCGAGGTGACTGTGGTGTTAAAAGGGGACATAGTTTAGTTGGAAGAAGCAAGCCCTTCTCTGTGGGTTTCTGCCCCAGTCTTAACATGTAAGTTTAATCATTCTGGTGGTGGAGCCAACAGATCAGGAGAAGACTGACTTGAAAAGATGGTGTGTTAATTCAGATTTACCTCTGAGTCTGTTTCATCAAGAAGGAGGTAGAGCTCCGGGCACACTGGCCTGGCTACTTTTGCAGCATGTGATCAGGGACTGCGCCCCACGGCCTTCCCCCAGGACCGTGAAAGCTGCCAGGGCCCTGCCTCCACCTGGCACCACAGATGTATCTTGGGGCTGGAACCTGGGGTCCCACGTGCAGCAGGGGCCGAGGCTGTGGACTTCGGAAGAACTATGGCATTAGAGAACCAAGGGTGTTGGCCCCCGGCATTTCGTGGGTGGGTGTTCCTGCCTGGTGGGTGTGGCTGAAAGGCCTGGAGAGTCTCACTGGTGCAAGGAGGCGAGGGGTGGTTTCTTGTTCTGGGATTGTCCCTAATCACTGGGCGTTCCAGACCTTGTAACTGTCCAGGACTCCCTTGAGATGGGAGGTCGTGGTGTTTCTGACTTGAAGCCTCTGGCTCTCTTTATTAGGTTGTGTTGTATGTCCCAGCAGTCCTGACCTGGGCGTTCCATTAGATTTCTGTCCATGTGAATGTGGCTGTCACCAGTGACCCCACTTTGAACTCCAGACTCATCTGTGTGCATGACCAGAGGGGGTTAGCCTCTTGAGTCCATGGCTTAGGCCGCAGTCCTTCGGCAGAGGGAGGGCGGTCCCACCCTCTCATCCCCTGTCGCTGTGGTCCATGCTTTGTCTGCCTCGGCAACCTTGGTCAGATCTGGAAGCATCTGGAAGCTTTGGTGTCTTAGTTATGAGTTTCAAAGAGCAGTGAAAACAGACTGGCAGGGCTCGGCGAGAATTGGGAAATATTTGGGGTGGAGAGGAACTGCAGAATGTATTCTTGGTTCAGAGCATTTTTCCCTCTGACTCTTTCTGGGCAACAGACCTTTTAGGAATGCCTGTTAAATGCTGAAAAAACAGGAACTGATTTCTCTCCGCGTCCGCAGCCGACACATGAAGCCGTGGCGCCCTGTGCATGCTAACCTGGTTTTTCTTTCCTTTTGCTCAACAGTGAGTGACCTGCAGGAAGAAGGCAAGAATGCCATCAACTCAGCGATGTCCCCTGCCCTGGCGGATGTTCACCCTGAAGACACCCAGCTCGGTAAGGGTGGCTCCTCCGCTCCCTGCCCTGAAACAGTTGAGCATCCATGGCACAAAGTTGGTCTTGGGGAGGCCAGTGAGGAGCCCCATAGATCTGGCCTCTTGATCAGATGCTGGGGGTATTTGAGAGTCTAAGTTCTTAGCTCAAGGTCATGTTTAGAAAAGTCCACTGGGAAAAGCACATCCTTTGTGGGTTTCTGCCCTAGTCTTAAAACGTAAGTTTTATTATTCAGGTGGTGAAGCCAACAGATCAGGAGAAGACCGACTTGAAAAGATAGTTTGTTAAATTCAGTTCCAAAAGGAGGTGTAGCAGGCCACTCAGGGCCACGCCATGCCACGCCACACCATGCCACACCATGCCACGGAAGGCCACGTGGAAAGCATCAGGCAGAGGCAGAAGGAGCAGGGCCAATGCCTTTGTTTTCTTTTTGTATTTTGAGATAGAGTCTCGGGCCAGGCACAGTGGCTCATGCCTGTAATGCCAGCACTTTTGGAGGATGAGGTGGGTGGATCACAAGGTCAGGAGATCAAGACCATCCTGGCCAACATGGTGAAACCCCGTCTCTACTAAAAATACAAAAATCAGCTGGGCGTGGTGGTGTGTGCCTGTAATCCCAGCTACTTGGGAGGCTGAGGCAGGAGAATCGCTTGAACCTGGGAGGCAGAGTTTGCAGTGAGCCAGGATTGTGCCACTGCACACCAGCCTGGCAACAGAGCAAGACACCATCTAAAAAAAAAAAAAAAAAAAGAGAGAGAGAGAGAGTCTCACTCTGTCACCCAAAGCTGGAGTGCAGTGATTTGATCATGGCTCACTTGAGCCTTGACCTTCCAGGTTCAAGTGATCCTCCTGCCTTAGCCTCCTGAGTAGCTGGGACTACAGGGGTGTGCCACCACACCCACCTAACTTTGTGAATTTTTTGTAGAGATGGAGTCTTGCCATGTTGCTCAGGCTGGTCTCCAACTCCTGGGCTCAGGCAATTCTCCTGCCTTGGTCTCACAAAGTGCTGGGCTTACAGGTGTGAGCCACTGCACCCAGCCCCAACACCCTTACTGTGGCTTTCTCTGGAGGAATGGGCAAGACAGGCCTAGGCTTGGCTGGCTGGAATCATTTCAAGGGGCACTGGGGTACAGGGGCTATCCTGAGTCTCCGGTCCCTGGCCCTGGGGAGATGAAGGTGGGGATATTGGCTGGGAGTGTAGGAGCCACGTAAGAGCTAAGAAAAGAGGTAGCTGGGGGCTCTGGGCTCTAGGGGCTCGGGCTCTGAGTGGGTTTACATATGGAAGGTGCCGTCACAGAGGGTGGTTTACCATCTCTAAGAATTAGCTCTCCCTGGAGGTGCAGGCTCTCCAGAGTCAGCAAGTCCCCAAGTACCAGAAAATACAGAAAACAGGACGGACACAGAAAATACAGAAAACAGGACGCCTGTAATCCCAGCACTTTTGGTGGCTAAGGTGGGTGGATCACTTGAGGTCAGGAGTTTGAGACCAGCCTGGCCAACATGGTGAAACCCTGTCTCTCCTAAGAATCCAAAAATTAGCCAGCCATGGTGGCACATGCCTGTAATCCCAGCTACTCTGGAAGCTGAGGCAGGAGAATTGCTTGAACCCGGGAGGCGGAGGTTGCAGTGAGCCAAGATCGCGCCACTGTACTCCAGCCTGGGTGACAGAGAAAGACGTCTCAAAGGAAACAAAGAAAATGCAAAGCATGATTAATACACTTCCTACCTTTGGGCCAGCCAGGCTGCCTGAGGCCTGGAGCTTACATGGTGGGTCCTGCCAAGTGACCCAGGCCCCTGCACCCCCTGCCTGACGTGATGAGTAACAGCCAACACACATGTTCCTTGAAGTATGTTTTAGGATCCAGTTGATCTGGAAGGCGATTGTGGAACATCCTGCTTATTTCCAATCCCTGGGTCAAAGGGAAGTCCCGGTTCCTCCCTTTTCTGTGGTTTCCATGATGAGGCCAGGCCAGCAAGAGCTTATGGAGAAGAAACACCCATGAGAGTTCAGCCGCCAGCCGACTTGAAGCCAGAGCTGGCGGTGCTGCCTGAGGTCGCACCGGGGTCCATGGGGCTTTCTCTCCCTCCTCTTAGAAGAGAGTGGCCCTGGCCGAGTGCAGTGGCTCATGCCTATAATCCCAGCACTTTGGGAAGTTGAGGTGGGTGGATCACCTGAGGTCAGGAGTTCTAGACCTGTCTGGCCAACAGGGCGAAACGCTGTCTCCAACAAAAATATAAAAAATTCGCCAGTGTGGTGGCAGGCGCCTGTAATCCCAGCTACTTGAGAGGCTGAGGCAGGAGAATTGCTTGAACCCGGGAGGGAGGTGGAGGGTGCAGTGAGCTGAGATTGCACCACTGCACTCCAGCCCAGGTGACAGAGACCATCACCAGGTGGCCAGAAGACCCCAGCAGGATCTGCAGACACAGCCATCTTCCTGGGGCCCACTGCCTGCCCTCTCAGGCCCACTGTCCTCCTCCAGGTGGGGTCAGGAATGAAAGCTACCCCAAACGGACAATTAGAGGCCAGAGATGCCTCTGAGAAAGCGTTTGGTGATGTTAAGGCTCAAAACGGTGTCTCTGTCCTCCTCCACCCTTCACAGTCTCTGGTTCAGATGCTCCGTTCCCCTTGGTGGCCGACTGAGGCAGGATCCTTCAAGGAGCCTGCAGTCCTGGGACATCAGAGCAGGCATGGCATGCTGCCCAGTACAGGGGGTGCTGGGGGGTCGCACATGGGCTCAGAGCCTTCAGCAGGGAGCAGAAAGTTCCCCGTGAGGTCCACATGAGGCTGGGCAGGCCCGAATCTTGTTTTTCCTCTGTTCAATGAGAGCAAGAGGTGGGGATACAGGGCAATGCTTAGATTTTTAGTGTGGGTTAAAGGGGATGTTCCCAGAAACGGCCTCTCCGAAGGCTGGGATTGGGTAGTGACCTGCTCATTCTCTGTCCTGCACCCCCTCCCATACACGTGTGGACTCATGGCCTGGCCCTGCTCCTTGCCCACCTGAGATGGGTGGTCTGGGGCGGGGGGGGGGGGTGTCTCAGACATGGGTCACACAGGTACACCAAGGCCTCCTTGGGGTAGGAGAGCTTGGAGGATTTGGCGTTTGGGCTCAAGGATCTCAGCTGGGGAGCTGAGGTCTGAAGAGTGAAGGAAATGTGGGTTAGGGAGAGAGGGTCAGAGGGCGGGGGCAGGTGTCAAGGCCTGGGGCAGGCGGCAGAGGCTTCAAGGAACAAGGGAAGGCCGGACAGGCTGAGCAGATTGCACCAGGAGGGTGAGAAAGGAGGCTGGAGAGGGACCTTGGAGGCCGCCTGGAGGATGCCAGCCTTCATCCCAGCAGGAGTGGGAGGCTGCGGAGGCCTTCAAAGAGACATCACCAGGACTCCTGAGTGCTCCCTCAGCATTATCTAGAGTGTCCTTCCTGAGCATCAGATCTGCAGGACTCCAAAAATAGTTTCTCCACGTTGTCAGAGTTCAGACGCTGCCGCTGGGAAGTGGCATCACATCCGTGTCAGCAGCAAAGTTTCACTCAGCCGGATGTCAAGTGATGTTAGCCACAACAACAGCAAAAAGTTTCACTCAAAGCCATTTTCTTTCTTTCTGTTGTATTTTATTTTATTATTTATTTTTAAAAATAGAGACGGGGATTTCACTATGTAGCCCAGGCTGGTCTGCAACTCCTGGGCTCAAGCAATCCTCCCACCTCAGCCTCCCAGAGTGCTGGGATTACAGGCATGAGCCACTATACTCAGCTTCAAAGCTGTTTTCATTTTGACCAAGACAGTCAGTGTCCCCAGTCCTGTGGGAGCCTGTCTGGGTCCTGGGAGCCTGTCTGGGTCCTGAGACCCTGGTCTCTACTGCGTCCTGGCCGTTTCCACTTGTCTGTCCTAGGGGTACCTGGCTTCTGCCCGGAGCCCCTCTTGTGCCCTTTCTCCTCTTTAAGAGAGAAGCGTGGTGTAGAGCCTCCTGGCGAGTGGATCCTGGGCCCCACCCATCCCACACTCTGCGCAGATCCCAGAGCTGGACTGCGTGGGCAGCCTGAGACCCCCTTGCCCTTCCCTGAGTGCGTTCAGAGGTGCTTGGAACCTGCTGGCTTCTGTGTGGTGCTGGGCATTTCTGCTGCGGAGCATGCCTGGCCTCTGTGGGTGCTCCCTCCGCAGTCCCGCCTCCCCTGCCACCACCTCCATGGCACGGTCCTCTGTGAGGGGCTCAACTGGCTGCCTGGTGTCCGTGGGATCCAGGCTGAAACATGGAGGGAAAGCAAACAGGTAGAGAAATAGAAGATAAGGATGAGCACATTTCACTGATAAACATCATCTTCCTCCCCCTCCTTTTTTTTTTAATTGCTATTTCTTTCTCAATATGTTTTCTGCATGTTATTTTACATACAACCTTGCATGTTGATTCTTTTCCACTCAGTGTACCACACATTTTCCATCTCATTATAACCATCCCAATTCTTTATGTGTATTTATAAATAGTGGCCATGGGAACTACCTGGTGCCTGAAGCTTTCCCACATATCAGATTCCAGGCAGGGGATGCGTCTCATGTCCCTGTGAATGCTACTCTCATTATTTCTCCTGAAAAGTGGAAATAGTTTGGATTGGCTACTGGCAAAGTCTGGGAGAGGCAAGGCCGGACAGAACGATGGAGTTTGAGTTCATCCCTTTACAGAAGAGGGGAGGATGCCCCATCCACCTTCCAAAAGGCGGTTCTTGCAGTCACACAAGCCCCAATCCCCTAGTGCTGGGTTTTCTGCTTCTCCATTTGTCAGAGATGAGTCCGGCCTCCCCCTGGCTTCCTGCATCCCTGCTATCCCTGCAGTCCCTGACCGTGACTTCCTTTTGTCCCTGGCAGAGGAGAACGAGGAGCGCACGATGATTGACCCCACCTCCAAGGATGACCCTAAGTTCAAGGAACTGGTCAAGGTAAGGAGCTCCATCTCGGTCAGAATCTTCCTCTTAGGGTGAGGGCTTGGCTTTGGAGTTCAGGGCTCTCGTGGACAAAGGGAGCTAAACCTGGGTCTCCTGAAAGGGATGCTGCATAAGAAGGTGGACGGATGTGTTGGCAGAGCAGGATGGCAGGAGGATCCCTCCTGCAGTGCCCAGTGCTTCCTGTGTGCCCTGCTCGGCGGGGGCTTTAACAGCCAGGCTTGTGAGCTCTTTCCTGGACAGAGCTCGGCAGGAGGGGATTTCAGGATTAGGAATGAGTGCTGGCATGAGCTAGTCTATCTCCTTACGGATGGAGTTGGAACTGCTTCTGGAGCCTGGTGGGGTCTGGATTCAGACGCAACCCTAAAACGCAGGAGGGCGACCCCTCCGGCCACTCCTGCCAAGGAGCCATCTGATGTTGACCCCTGTGCTGGGTGGACATTCAGTTTCCACCATGTCTGGAGGTGTGAATCCTAGCTGGACGCTGCCCTGCTCCCAGAAGTCAGGGAGCATTGAGGGGAGGGGCCTGTGGCGCTGGCCTTGGGCAGCTGCTGTCCTTCTCCAGCGTGGCTCCTGCTCATGATGAGGCAGTGCTCGTGTGGGTCCAAGTGCAGATTGCAGTTTTGGTTGCTCTGATCTAAACCATGGCAGGGCTTGGGAGGGAATCCCCTGAAGAGGAGAGGCTGTGGGCTCCGGCTGACCTGGGTGGACCCAGGGATGGCCCTTGGGCAGACGGCATGGCAGACGCTTGGCTTCTGCAGCCCACGGCCAGCTTGGGTGCCCTGGGAGTCTTGAAAATGTTGATTGTGACAGTGTCTTTCAGAAACAGACATTTTTCTATTAAAAGTGCTTTTTAAAAAGCTTCTCCACTTTCACCACCACATTGAACCCGATGCTGGGCTGTACATCTGCGTTTTCATGAGGGCTCATTCAGAATTAGTAAAATGGCTTTCAAGTTATATTCTTTTAAAATTTACATTGAGGCGGGGCATGGTGGCTCACGCCTGTAATACCCGCACTTTGAGAGGGCAAGGCGGGTGGATCACCTGAGTTCAGGAGTTTGAGACCAGCCTGGCCAACATGGTGAAGTCCAGTTTCTACTAAAAATATAAAAAATTAGCCGGGCATGGTGGCAGGTGCCTATAATCCCAGCCACTCAGGGAGGCTGAGGCAGAAGAATTGCTTGAACCTGAGAGGCGGAAGTTGCAGTAAGCTGAGATCACGCCACTACACTCCAGCCTGGGCACTAAGAGTGAAACTTCGTCTAAAAAAAAAAAAAAATCCCATTGTAAATGTCAGTTTTAGGACCCACCCAAAGATGGTGATTCTTAATAACTTAAATTACTTAACTTATTTTATTATTTTTTCCTGAATACCTACTCTGTTATTTTGAACAGAAGAATGTCGATGAAGAAATTCACTGTCTTTTAGCCACCAAA
This sequence comes from Cacajao melanocephalus, assembly GCA_963573385.1. Classification (NCBI taxonomy): domain Eukaryota; kingdom Metazoa; phylum Chordata; class Mammalia; order Primates; family Pitheciidae; genus Cacajao; species Cacajao melanocephalus. The sequence continues at coordinate 9,075 of CAUYLG010055076.1, read as the reverse complement.
ATGTTGCACTTGGGGGATATTTAAGCAAGGGATGCAAGCGAGGTCAGGCCTCTCCAGATAAGCAGACCCAATTGTGTCAATATCCAGAGAGAGGTATATGATGAAATAGGCCCACATGGCTGTGGAGGCTGAGAAGTCCCACGATCTGCCGTCTGCAAGCTAGAAAGCTGGAGTGCCAGTGGTATAGATGCCAGCCTGAGCCTGCAGTCCTGAGGAACAGGAGCAGGGTGGGAGAAGACCCACATGCTGGCTCGAGCAGCCCCTAGCAGAGAGAAGCGACTCCCCACTTCCTCCACCTTTCTGTTCTATGGGATCAGATGAGGCCCATCCACCTTGGGGAGGGCCGTCTGCTTTACTCTATACACCAATTCAAATGCTCATCTCCTCTGGAAACACCCTCTGAGACACACCCAGAAACGATGTTTCACCAGCTATCTGGGCATCCCAAAGCCCAGGCAGTTGACACAGAAGATGAACCATCCATGCACCTTTCTAAATGTTTTTCCTTTGATTTTTAAGCAATACTTGAGAGTTCACAAACTCCATTTGCAGGATTATCTCCTTGAAACAACTCTGTGGAGGGCTGGGTCATCCTTGTTGCCATATGGAGACTCAGAGAGGTGAAGGAGCCGGGGGAGGGGAGGGCACCGTGGCTCATGCCTGAAATCCCAGCGCTTTGGGATGCCAAGGTGGGGGAGGTTGCTTGAGCCCAGATGTTCAAGATCGGCCTGGGCAACATGGCGAAACCCTGTCTCTACAAAATTGTACAAAAATTAACTGCGTTTGGTGGGAGGCACCTGTAATCCTAGCTACTCAGGAGGCTGAGGTGGGAGGATTGCTGGAGCTCAGGAGGTCATTGCTTGAGCATGTCTGTGAATAGCCACTGCACTCTAGCCTGGGTGACAGAGCAAGACCCTTTCTCAAAAAAAAAAAAAAAAAAAAAAAAGAGGTTTAAGTAACTCCCCACCCCCAGGTGCTGGGGTTAGTGATGTGTCTGTGGTTGAATGGCTCTGTCCATTTGGTGTTGCCTTCACTGAGCTGGGTTGAGTGCGGGGTCCTGTGCGCAGCCCTGGAGCTGGGGGATGGAAGAGTGACTTCCCTGCTGTGCAGGATTTGATTTATGCTCCTCCTAGATGTATGCAGCACCGCCCACCCCTGCCTTCGCTGCGTTGCCTCCGAAGACTTCCAGGCTGTTTTGGCCTTGGTGAGGTGAGGGCTGGGCTGCTGCGTATCTGTCAGCCCACCATGGAGGGGCTGCAATGTCTATGGCAGCCAGGACCAAACTGGAGGGATCTGTGGAGGCTCCAGCTGCTCTGTCTCTTCCAGGTTCCAGATTGAGAAGAAGGCCACATCAAGGGGCATGGGGTGGGTTGGCTCTTTGGGAAAGCTAATTAACATTCTTCAGGGCAAAGTAGGACTAAGGACAGGAAGGAGCCGAGGAATAAATGCCTCTCCCTGACTTCCCCGAGGTGTGCTTCTGAGACCATGGCTGGTGGAGATGGGCCGCGTGGCTGAGGACCATCTGGGTTTTCTTCTGAAGCCATAGCCAGCTCATGCACTGGCCTCACCTCCCTTCCCCTCCCTGTTGCTAGTCTGGGATGCCCTCCCCTCACCTCCAAGCCCCTGCCAAAGAAAATGCATCAGCGGTGAGCTTTTCCCTGGCTCTGTTTTGCAGGGAACCTGGGCCAGAATCATGGCCCCCAAAGATGACCATGTGATAATCCCCAGAGCCATTGACTAGCACCTTGCATGGCAAAGGGACATGGCGGGTGTAGTTAACAACCTTGCAATGAGGGGGTCATCCTGGATGATCCAGGGGGACCCAGTGTGTTCACTTGTGTCCATAGAGGGACGGGGAGCTTTGACTGCACATGAACTTGGCAGCTTGACCCTGCAAGCAAGGTGGCAGCTTCTGGCTCTGAAGATGGAAGAAGGGGCCACGCACCGACGGATGCAAGTGGCCTCTGCCTCTAGAAGTGGAAAAGACAAAAGAAGTGGAGAATCCAGGAGGAACCCTGGAACATCCAGAAGGCACTGGCCCTGCGGACACCTGGATTTTAGCCAGTGAAACAGATTTTGGACTTTGACCTCTCGGACTGCAAGAGGATCCATTGAGCTATTGGAAGCCCCCGGGTTTGTGTCAAGCTAAAGCCATCCCCTTCTCCAAGCCGCTGCCTCCCCTGCTGCAGCTGGTGGGCCCTGGCCCCTGGGGCCAGGCAGGGTGGGGTTTGGTACCTGCAGCAGCAGCAGCGTCCTTGGCCTTTTCCGGGTAGGGCCAGCTGCCAGACACTGAGATGCCTGTTACTGCAACTGTCCCAGCAGGCTAGAGCACGTGTTTCTGGAGACAGGCAATTTCCCGAACGCTCCACCTGCTCTCAGGCTGCAGGTTGCACCTCAAAGCAGGGTGGCAGACGTTTTCCACTCTTGATCAATCATTTTCCAAAATAAGCATAGATTACAGCAACCAGGAGAGCAGCATCGGTTCGGCTGTCGGTGGCGTGTCAGTTACTATAGTGGTGGCACGGAGGGGATGTGCATTAAATATTAGTTCTCACCGACAACAGCCTCTTAAACAGAGAAGTGTGTGGGTGGTGGCAGGTGAGACGGTTGTGCTGAGCTTGGGCTGCATGTGGTTGATTCTCGTTTGTCAGGCATGCAAGGGGCTCTCTGTGCGGCTGGGGTTTTCCCTGAGTCTGGATTTACTTATGTCCATGGATTCTCCGCACTGCCTCTCTTCTGGTCTGGGGAGGCGTCAGGTCCTCACTGCACAAAGGCAGAGTGGCGTGCGTGTGCAGGTAGGGGTGAGAGGGGAAGGGTCAGCCCGCCAGCCACTGTCTGAGCTGGAGGCCAGCACTGTGGCCTGTCCTTGGGCTGCTGCTGAGCTGAGCACCCTCAGACATGCCCTGTCCAGACCCTTCCTGTGTCATTCGCTGCCTCCCCTCCTCCTTCACTGCCCCTGCCACCCCAGTCACCTTGCTGTTCTGAGGACACACTGAGTAAGTACCCACTGGGTGTCAGGTGAAAGGAGACAGTCCCCCAAGCCCACCCTCACTTCTGACACCAATGGCAAGTTCAGGATTTCCAACACTGCCCCGAGGTTTGATCATTTGCTAGAGGGACTCCCAGAGCTCACTTAAAGCTGTCACACTACCAATTATGGTTTCTGATGGTGAAGGGATACAGATGAATATCAGCCAAGGGAAGAGTCTCCCAGGGCAGAGTTGAAGGCACTCACACAGTGCCTCCTTTGTCCTTTCACTGTGGGCTCATGGGCAGCGTTACTCTCCTGGTGATGTGGGACCATGTGCATGCAGTATTGCCAGCCAGGGAGTCGTCTGAGCCTCCGTGTCCAGTTTCCGCTGGGGTTCCCTTGCATGGGCGTGGCTGACTGTCCACATGGCTCATCTGTCTCCAGCCCCCTCCAGCACCTGGCTGATACAGTGCCACCAAAAGCCCCCTCCCTGAATCACATAGTTACTCTCTGGCTGGCCCGAGGCCCCTGGGTAAGCAGAGGTACTTTATCAGACAGGGCATTCTGGGGCTTAGGAGGTCACGTCCCAGGGGCTGAGGGCACAGGCCTGACCTCTCTTTGGGGAAGGTTAGGTTCATTATCACGTACGTGGCCTTTGCACTTTCAAAGGCCTGTGCCTCGAGCTCTGCTCCACTTCTTTCCGTTTTCTCTCCACGTTTCCTCCTTGAAGATGTATTTCCTGCCCCTGTCACTCCATCATTCTTTTCCTAACTCCAGTTCCCTTTTCTTTGCCGGGTTTGCTGCTGCCTGGAGTCAGTTCTTGTTTACTGGTTTGTTTTCCATCTTTCTACTACCCCAGAATGTAATCTTATGCTGTGAGGGACCGTGAGCATTCTGTTCCCAGCCGAATCCCCAGGGCTGGAGTCCTGCTGCACACGCAGAGCCCATTCATCCTTGATGGATAGTGAGAGAACGGATGGGGTGTTTGTGTCAGCAGCACCAACATGAGGTTCACACCAGGGTCTTCCAAAGATGGCATGTGGCTTAGAGACAAGACAGATGTGGTTGTTTTTGGTTGCTGTTTTGAGATAGGGTCTTACTCTATCACTCTGTTGCCCAGGCTGGAATGCAGTGGCATGATCTCAGCTCACTGCACCCTCTGTCCCCCAGGCTCAAGCGATTCTCATGCCTCCATCTCCTGAGTGGCTGGGATTACAGACACATGCCATAACACGTGGCTAATTTTTTGTACTTTTAGTACAGAGGGGATTTCACCGTGTTGGCCAGGCTGGTCTTGAACTCCTGACCACAAGTGATCCACCTGCCTTGGCTTCCCAAAGTGCTGAGATGACAGGTGTGAACCACCACACCTGGCCAGATGTGTTTTTCTTTTTTTGTTCCACCCCAAACCTGTGAGATGACCTTGCCAGGGAGGAGGCTCTGGGAATAGGGGGTGAGGATTGGGGTAAACCTGTGGATTGGATGCTGATGTAGGTGGTCCCAGGTGCTTGCCTTGGGAAAAGATGGCCAGTCTGGATGGTGTGGACAAAACACCTCCACATGACCTGCGTGATTCTCTCTGCTTTTCAGAGTGTCGTTTGTGGGCTGCAGGCTGTGGTGATCTAATGCTAGTAGATTACAGCTAAGTAGCCCTTAATAGAGGCCACCTCCCAGTGGTTCCTTGGAGGCATTTTTTCCAGAAGCAGATGTTTTTAGTGCAAAGCATGGTCCGTATGCAGGCCTGAGCAGGTCAGGGGGCAGGCAGGTTTGACTGACGCCCTGATCCGCTGAACATGGTGGTGTGGCCACATCACAGTCTTGAGACTGGGGGACATTCCCAAGGAAGCCTGGCTGGTCCTCTAGTTTTCTCTTTCTCTGTTCTCTGTAGTCTGCATTTTTTTCCTCTTGTCTTGATTGCCTGTCCTGCCTTCCCCTGTAGACACCCGCCTCTGACCTCTGCTGCCTTGGGACTGTCACTCTATAAAACATTGTGAGCTGCCCTCTGCTCCTGTTTTTTAAAAAAATCCTTAGCTGTGGCTAAGCCAGGCATGGAGAATGAGGCCGGTTGTTCGAAACTTCTCTCTGAGCATCTATTATACTCATGTATTATACTGTTAAGGGGCGAAGGTCGGCTCTGGGGTCAGCTTCCTGGATTCAAATCCCAACTCAGATTAAAGTGGGATGTTATATGTAAATTTCTGGTCTGCAAAAGCAGTAGCACTTGAATATAAATTTTCTCAGCAAGGCAATTTACTTCTAGAGAAGGGTACGTCTCACAGATGGAGCAATGGTGAGCACACACCTGGACGAGGGAGGGGAGGGGGTTCTTACTCCTGATGCAGATAGCGCCCACTGCTGTGTCTTGTTTCCCTATCGGTTAGGGTTGGACCGCACAGTCTAAGCTAATTCCGATTGGCTATTTTAAGGGAAGCAGGAGTATGAGCCAGAGTGGGGGGATTAGTAATTTGGCAGGAAGGATGGTTATAGGACAGGTCAGAGCAGGTGACCAGGGGAACAGATGTGAACTATGGATTAGAACTGACGGGAATGTTGTTTACCGAAACTAGAGGCAAGGGGCCACAGAGAACCAGGAAGTTAAACTTTAATATGGAGAATGAAAGAATAAGAGAGCTGAGCATACGGATATACTGATTCTCTGAAGAGAAACTTGGAGTTCACTCTAACAGGGAGAATAATAGCCCCAACCTCAAAGTGACTTTGTAAGGATAATGTTAGATCGTACACCTGATCACTGGTTGTCACTGTCAGGGCAGTGCTGAGAACATGAGTGTGAACAGGGCAGCCTGCGAGGGAGGTAGATGGAAAGATGAGCAGTGCCAGTTTGGAAGTGGGCACATGCATCTGGTGGGTTCGGGAGCCTGGAAGACTTATCCTAAAGTCATCTTTGCTGGCGTTTCTCCCTGCAGTATTTTCTCCAACCTTCTCCAGCAGTAACCTGAATTACTTATGGGTGAACAGCTGCCCAGACAACGATAGGATTATAGATGAGATACTTTATATTTTTAATGATTCTCAAAGAAGGGAGTGGTTATTTTTGTGCTTTCCAGAATGAATAGCTAGGGGAAACCTATACGCTTGTGGTATAAGGAGAAACCTAGACCTGGCCTTAGCCTCCAGGTCCTGGTGCAGATTCCTAGCATACAGTGCCTAAAACCTTTGGGATTTCCTGAGTGATAGGTGCATCTTTTGTTTTTCATAATGACACCTGGGTTTATGCTAATGAGGTGACTCAGGGTGGGAGCTGGCACCAGAGTAACCAAGTATAGGATTAGAGGGTTGGGGCTATCAGTGCAACCCTTCTAGCCTCTGGTTGGGGCAGAGAGGGGCTGGAGAGTGAATCAAATCACCAATAGCCAATGATGTAATCAGCCACACCTACATAATGAATCCTCCACAAAACCCATCAACAGTAGGAATCAGAGAGCTTCAGAGCTGGGGAAAGCATGGAGGTGCTAGGAGGGGGACACACAGAGGGCATGGACACCCTGGCTCCCCCCACCCCGCCCCGCCGCTCCAAAACTCTGCCCTATGCAGCGTTTCCTATTCATTACGCTGTCCCTGAGTTCTAACCTTTATAGTAAGCTGATAATCCCAACTTAAATGCTTTTCTGAGCTCTGTGCATTCTGGCAAATCACTGAACCAGAGGTGAGGCGTCCTGATTTGTAATCAGTGGGCAGAGGTGCAGGCAGCCTGGGAGGCCCCTGCAGCTGGTGTCTGGGATGACGTCAGTTTGGTGGGACTGAGTGCTTCGCCTATGGGGTCAACTTCAGGTAGTTAGTGTTAGAATCAGACTGAATTGTAGAACACTTCATTGGTATCAGATAATCACAGAATTGCTGTTGGAATGACATGTTTGGTGTCGGAAACACACACACACACACACACACACCACTTCCTGAGCAGAGTGGCTGAAAGCAGGCTGACTGCATCTCATCTGGGGGTGCACGTCCCCCTAGAGCAGACTTCTTATCGCCTTCCCTGGTTGATAAGACAAGACCCTTCCTGGTCTTTAAATTCTGTTTGCTTCCTCCCTTTGTCTCCATGAAGAAAATCACCTGCATGAAAACGATCCTCTGGGCAGAAACTGGTGCTGTTGGAGCCGTGTAGGGTGCCCTCCTGTGCCCCTGGCCCCTGCCAGGCCATGTCTCCTCCCGCCTGTTTCAATCAGCCCTCGTCCGACTCTTTTTGGAAGTGATTAAAACGTAACTGTCATAGCTCTGGGGGAGACAGGCTGCAGATCCTGATTATAATTCAGAAGGATCTAAAGGAAAAGTAATTTTTTTTTTTTAAAATTCTGGTTAAAGCAAGCTTGTAAGACGTGCGTGATGGAGTGGTGTGCAGGAGCATAATTAATGTATGTCCTAGACATCTGCCCACAGGATTGGGGTTGGCAAATGAGTGTGTCCCTAAAAATAATGAGTGGTGCTATCTTTAAAAAGTCTTTTGTGACACAGTGGATTAAGATGGATGTCTGGGAAGTACAGCAGCAGGGTGAGCTGTGGCATCCAGGAAGAAGTTGTACCTCCTGGGGATGGTGGTGAAACTGGGCCGTGAACGGCTTTTGCTTCCCAGAGCAGACTGCTGCGGCCTGCTGCACGGCATTTGGTTGTAATCTCTTTCTGTTGGTTATTTTTAGGTTTGATCTTCGATCAGGTTCGAGATCCAGATGTGATTCTTTTTTTTTTTCAGCTTTTTTTTTTTTTTTTTGGTAGCAGCAACATCGTCTCTTGTGTGGTCCCTAACAAGTCTGAGCTCTGGGCAAGGTGGCCTCTGGAACCAAATATCTGCATGCCCAGGAGACCTTTCTAGAAAGTCCATAGGCGGTTCTACAGTTTGAGCCCTTTCTATGGGTCTGTGCATGCTTTAGCTGCCGGAGTTGTGGCATTGAGCAAAACATGGGCCCCGCCCTCGAGGAGCTGCCAGGCCAGCTGGGAAGACAGACCTGACGAGTGGAAATGAGATCACGTGGCCTGTGCGCTCTGAAGAAGACTAGGACGGAAAACAGGACTGTTTTCTCCCCCGCTTAATTGTCTTGGTTTCCTTATTAGCATCAGTTGACTGTGACCTGAGATTTATCCTGGACTCCCCGTTCTGTTCCATGGGCCTATGTGTCTGTCTCGATATCAGTACCACAGTTTCAATGATTGGAGCTTTGTAGACAGGTTTGAAATGGGGGAGCCTGGGTCCTCCAGTTTTGTTCATCTTTTTCAGATTGTTTTGGCGATCCAGGGGTCCCTTGAATTTACATAGGCATTTTATTTTAATTAATTTTTTTTTTGAGACAGAATCTTGCTCTGTCGCCCAGGCTGGAGTGCAGCGGTGCAATCTCAGCTCACTGCAAACTCCGTCTCCTGGGTTCCAGGGATTCTCCTGTCTCAGCCTCCCGAGTAGCTGGGATTACAGGCGCGCACCACCATGTCCGGCTGATTTTTGTATTTTTGGTAGAGCAGGGTTTCACCGTGTTGGCCAGGCTAGTCTCAAACTCCTGAGCTCAGGTGATCCACCCACCTTGGCCTCCCAAAGTGCTGGAATTACAGGCATGAGCCACTGCACCCAGCCTATATGTGCATTTTAAGACCTGCTTGTCAAATTCTTTACAAGCCATCTGGATAGTGATTAATTTGTAAAAATGATACTTATTATCTTTTTGAACTGCCAAAGTAATATATGCTACTGAAAACCTGGAAGATGGAAAAATCCAACAGAAGGCAGACAGGGCTATTTCTTCTTCTTCTTCTTCTTTTTTTTTTTTCATTTATGTCCCTTCAGGCTTCTCTGTGTTTTTCGTGTTTCCTGCACAAATTTGGAATCATTCCACAGCTAGTGAACGTCTAGGGCCACAGTTGGATTAGTACCTTGAGATAAATTAGAGCTGGTATTGCTGGGTCATGTAGTGTGTACAGGGCCAGGGACTGACTTATTTTCCTTTCTGAATGAAGATGCTGAGGTCCAGAGAGGTTATGTGAGTGACTCAAGGTCATATAGCTAAAACTCTGGTGGAGCTGGGTCTTTTTTTTTTTTTTTTTTTTTTTTTTTTTTTTTTTTTTTGGTTTTTTTTGTTTTTAAACCAGGGGGGATGCAA
>CAUYLG010055075.1:0-61521 GCA_963573385.1 Cacajao melanocephalus | reverse complement strand
TAAGTACAGCATGACCCAGCACAGTAGCAAGACCCAGGTATGCACTTAAGGGAGGAGTGGCAGGAGGGGTGAGGCGGAGGTCAAGATGGAGTCTATCTGGCTCTCAGTAAAATGGAGTCTGTCCGGCTAACACAGGGTAGGTTAGCACACTATCACTGGATTTCAGGGCCGCCCCACATCCGGGATAATCTCATCTCGAAATCCTTAACTTAGTGACATCTGCAAAGATCCCCCTTCCAGATAAGGTTGCCTTTGAAGCTTCCAGGTGTTGTGACTTGGGCATATCTCAGGGGGTGGGGGTGGGGTTGCTAGCCAGCCCATTCTACTGTTGCTCAGGCTGAACACTTGATGCCGTTCTCTTTCATCTTCCATCTCTAAGCGAACAGTGTAATGGTCCATTTTCACGCTGCTGAGAAAGACATACTCAAGGCCAGGCACTTTATGAAAGAAAGAGGTTTAATTGGGCTTACAGTTCCACATGGCTGGAGAAGCCTCAAAATCATGGCGGAAGGCAAGGAGGAGCAAGTCATGTCTTAAATGGATGGCAGCAGGCAAAGAGAGAGATTGGGCAGGAAATCTCCTGTTTTAAGGCCATCAGACGTCATGAGACTTATTCACTATCACGAGAACAGCACAGGAAAGACCCGTCCCCATGATTCAATCATCTCCCACTGGGTGCCTCCCACAGTACATGGGAGCTAGAAGATGAGATTTGGGTGGGATCACAGAGCCAAACCATAGAAATCAGCAAATCCTATTGGCCCAGCTTCAAAATATACCAAGATTCCAACCATTGCTCCCCTTCTCTGCCATTACCCCTCTGATCCCACTGCCATCCTCTCCCACCTGGGCTATTGGGGTGCCCTGCTCCCTGGGCTCCCTGCCTCCACCCTGGCCCCCCACAGCCCATTCTCCACCCAAAAACAGAGGGACCCTGTTAAAACCAAGTCAGGTCATGTCTCTCCTCTGTTTAAAACTTTCAGTAGCTTCTTATTTCAATAGAGTAGAACTCAAGTCCAGAATGGTCTGGTCTGTCCCCTAGCCCCACGATTTGTCCTTTCTCTTCACCCTGCTCCAGCCACACTGGCCTCCTTGCTGACCTCTGAACACACCAGACCTTCTGCCTCCAGGCACTTACGCTTACTGCCTTTATGTTTCTGCCTTCAGGTCTTTATGCTTACGGTTGCCTCTGCCTACATTGCTCCTTCCGGAAGCATCCAAATGGTTTTTTCTTTTACCTCCTTCAGTCCCTTCTCAATGAGGCCCAAAACACAAGAAATCTGGACAAGGAAAGGCATGGTCCAAATCTCCAGCAATCTAAAGAGTGCCATGGTTAAGAGCAGGTAAGGAAAGGTAAGATAAGAGTATTCACTTGGCTGGTTGTTTGGACCATCCTCCTCCAAACTGAATTCAGCAACCTGGACTGGCATTTGCTTCTCTCTGGGGCAGCCTCACCTCTCGGTTCTGCATGGAACACCATTTGCATAACCACATGAGATTTTTGTTTCTTCTTCTTCAGCTTTAGAATCAGTGGCAGTACAAGGTTTAGATGTTACAATTCTCAGCATGGAAATTTCTCATGTAGATTAATATTCCTCTTAGTCAATCCAGTTTTGCAAACTTGGGAGAGCTCAATGTGCCTAGCACTGTATCAAACACGTTATAGGGATGATCTCATCCAAACCCCGGGAAACCCCAGAAGTAGGCACCGATGCTGCAGGTGTGCAGACAGGCTAACGAGGTTAGGGAACTTTCACAAAGCCACACAATTGCCAAGAGGAAGAGCCAGGATTTCAACCCAAGCCTTTGAGCCCAGAGCACACACTCTTAACTATTAAGCAACACCATCACTGCTCCCTTTAAGCCAGGGCATTCAGCCTTGACACCATTGATATTGTGGGCCAGATAATCCTTTGTTGTGGCGGCCTGTCCTCCACACTGTAGGACAGGGGTGTCCGTCCAATCTTTTGGCCTCCCTGAGCTACATTGGAAGAATAATTGTCTTGGGCTACATGTAAAATACACGAATACTAAGGATAGCTGATGAGCTAAAAAAGAAATTACGAAAAAAATCTCATAATGTTTTAAGAAAGTTTACAGATTTGTGTTGAGCCCCATTCAGAGCTGTCCTTGGCCATGGGCTGTGGGTTGGACAAGCTTGCAATGGATGTTCAGCACCATCCCTGGCTTCTACCCACTAGATGCCAGTAACACTCCCACCCCCATCCCAGCTGTGACAACCAAAATTGTTTCCAGATATTGCTAAATATCCCTGGGGTGGGAGCAGCGGGGTGGGGAATGGGCTCCAGGTGAAAAGCACTGCTTTGACCCAAGTTCCTTCCTCTGGGCAAGTCCCACTGATGCCTTCTTTCCTATTGTTTATTAGGAAAGAGCTGCTGATCAACTCCACTCTCTACACCTCTCCGCCACGGGATGAACCCAACCATGAGAACAGCCCAGGCTGGGCTCCCGTGGGAGGAGACCCCGCTTCCTCTGAGCCACCCTATTCTGTAGCCAAGCTCTAGTCTTGTAGAAAGAGCAGTGGGGGTTGAGAGTAGGAAGAGAGAAGGAAGGCAAGTTGGATGGCAGAACGGCTGACAGGCCACTGATGCCCTCTGTTTCAAAGCAGAGCCTTGAAAAGCTTTTCTATGGTGTAGGTGTGGTCAAGGTGAGCAGGTTGTGAGTGAGAGGGACAGAGGACAGGAAGGGTGTCCCTCTGATTCTCAGCTCCAAAGTGTCAAGGGGCACAGCTGGATGTGGGGCAGAGGGAGAAACACTCCTGGGAACACAGGGAGATTGCTCCTTTGGCTTTGCCCAACCACATTTATGACAGGTTGAGTACCCCTTATCTGCAACGCTTGGGACCAGAAGAGTTTCAATTTCAGGTATTTTTGGATTTTAGAATATCTGCATATACATAATGAGATACGCTGGTGATGGCTCCCAGGTCAAAACAGGAAATTCATGTATGTTTCGTATATACTTTATACATGTAGCAGAGGTAATTGTATATATTATTTCTAATAATTTTGTGCATGGAACAAAGTTTGTGTTAAGTACACGTGTAGTATTTTTCACTTGTGCCATCATGTCAGCGCTCAAAATTTTCAGACTTTGAAGCATTTTTAATTTTTCAAATTTTCAGATTAGGGATTCTCAGCCTGTGCCTAAAACCAATAAGTCACTTCTATCCCTAGATCACAGCCCTTCTGGAAGAAGGGAGTTAGTCCCAAGTAATGAAGACTCAGGGTCAATGAATGATGGCAGAATCACCAGGGGACTCCTTGATACCTAACACTGTGCTGGGTGCTCAGAACTCCTTCCTTCTAGTTATACAGCATCTCTAAGGGTGACTAATACCCCAGTGTCAGCCAATGTCCAAAGACTACATTTCCCAGCATCCCTTGCAGGTAGGCATGGCCATGTGCCTATGGTTTGGTCTAAACCACTGACCCTGAGTCTTCATTACTTGGGACTAACTCTTTTCTTCCAGAGATGCTGTAATCTAGGGATACAAGTGACCTACCGGTTTTAGGTACAGGCTGGGCATCCCTAATCTGAAAATTTGAAAAATTGAAAATGCTCTAAACCTTTAGTGAAGTATAAGAGGAAGGCTCTGTAAAAAGGAGGCTGGGAGGGTCCTTTGGCTTCTCAGTTTCTTCTGGCTGCTAGCCTAGAAGGTGGATGAGATAGCTGGAGCTGCAGCAGCTACCCTGAATTATGAGATAGCCTTGAGAATAGAGGTCACATACTGAGATTGGCAGGACAGAAAGATAGCTGTCTAGATCTCTGATGACAGTTTTATGTGGGAGAATAATAAACTTCTATCTTATTTAGGCCATAACATATTTTTTTGGTCTTCTATTTAGTGAAACCTAATTCTAACAGCTGTGACTGGGTATAAATGGAAATCTGAAATGGGACTCTTCCTCTGAAATTTTTTACGAAGGCAGTCCTACAAATCTGGTTATTTAGCCTTCACCAAAGGTCAAAGCTGTCTTAATGGCACAGCTTGAGATGCAGCAAAGAAACAGCTTTGTATTGCTGTGTAGATAACACTAATTGCAGCACTTGTGGATGACAAGGGAAATTGCTTCTTGGCTGGGGTGGGAATGGGGAAAATGTGGGGGTGGTGCGAGCTTGAAATGTATCCCACAGGCATGGACAAAACTTCTGTTTATATTGTCAGCATGATTAGATGCGGGTCAGTGGCCACAGCTGGAGTTTATAAATAGCCTTTTGAGTAACTGTACATTTTTTTTTGACTTGATCAAAATGAAATATCATTTAAAACAACTCCATTGCCAACTGTCAGCTCTGCCAGGGCTTGGGAGGCACCCTCGGGTCACACCAGGCTGGGTATAATTGGCTTTGACGTTTGTATATGTGAAGTGTCTTGAGGATCCCAGGCCACAGAACTTGTGCGGAGGTATAGAAACTGACAGAGCACATTGTTTACCAATATGGGTTCAGCCTTCACTGTAAAATCATCAAGCAGCCATTAAACAGCCTTTGCTGAATGAACCTGAAAGCAGGAGACTCAAGGGGAGTGGCTTCTTTCTGTGCCATCTAGAAAGAGTGAGGTCTTCTTAAGAGGAGATGATTGAGAACCGTATCTTTCTAGGCCTTATGGGTCAGCGGTTAGGACCGATTCTGGGCTAGATGAGGCAGCTTCAAATCCCTGCTCTATCATTGACCAGCCAGGTTGCCCTAGTTAAGTTACTTTACTTCTCTGTGCCTCAGTGTCCTCATCTATAAAATGGGCACAATATTAGTACCTTGCTCATACTGATAAAGTGCTAAGAACAACGCCTGGCTCATAGGAGATGTGCAATGTGTGTGCGCTACCATTCCTACTGTCAAAGGTGTTTGTGCCAGAGTGACTCCATCTTGAATAGGGGCTGTGTAAAACAGAGCTGAGACCTACCAGGCTGCATTTCCAAGAGGTTAGACATTCTTAGTCTCAGGATGACATAGGAGGTTGGCAGGATTGGTGTCACAAGACCCAGGTCACAAAGACTGCTGATAAAACAGGATGCGGTAAAGAAGCCAGCCAAAACCCACCCAAACCAAGATGGCAATGAAAGTGACCTCTGTTTGTTCTCACTGCTCACGATATGCTAATTATAATGCATTAGCATGCAAAGAGACACTCCCACCAGCTCCATGACAGTTTACATATGCCATGGCAATGCTCGGAAGTTGCCCTATATGGTCTAAAAATGGGAGGAACTCGCAGTTCCAGGAAATTCCGCCCCTCTTCCAGAAAACTCATGAATAATCCACTCCTTGTTTAGCATATAATCAAGAAATAACTATAAGTATACTCGGTCAAGCAGTCCATGCTGGTGCTCTGCCTGTGGAGTAGCCAGTCTTTACTCCTTTGCTTTCCTAAGATACTTGCTTTCACATTACTCTATGGATTCACCCCGAATTCTTCCTTGTGCAAGGTCCGAGAACTCTCGTTTCCAGAAACACTACTGTTACTACTATTATTCCACAGTTTCTATTGCAAGTTAATATTCCAAAAAAGAGTTGTTTTAAATTTCATGACTTTTAGTTTGCTTTCGTTATATGTATTTCATTAAAAATGGAAAGAGAAGAAAGTCTAGAAAGCTATTAACCGCAGATAACATTAGAAGAAGTTTAGAAGTGTCCAACAAAATGGACTTAAATTATTTAAACAACTCAGCAAAATAGTGGCAGGCTTATCCACACTTCTCACTTAAAAAAGAAATAGATTGTTTATAGGAAGGTTCTAGCCTGAGTATGCTTTATTAGTAAGCTGGTTTCAAGAGTTTAGGTATGTTTTATTTGGATAGAGGGGATCCCAGGGGGTCTTTTGCTCTATGAAAAGGCCAAGAAGTCACGGCAAGGGAGACCATTTTCTCTCAGCCATTAGAGATGAGAGAGTGGGAGGTGGCGTCTGTGGTTAATATCCAGGACGCAGTGGGTATTGAGGTGATTCCTGGACCCGGCCAGGCACTACCCTCCCTGAAGCCTTCTATCCTTTGGGAATGTCGCTTGTACAAGAGTTCCCCATGCTGACACCTGCTCACTAAAAAAGAAAGTCTGGCTGACAGCGTCAAAAACAAACATTTGGTTAAGTTGGAAGGAGTTGGAGGACTTTAGCTCTTGGGTTTTATGCTCAAAAAGAGGGGCTAGCGGGCCTCTGATATTTGGGCTGTTACTTCTGATGAACTGCTGATTTTCGTTTGGGGGACACTCCTCCCGTTTTCACCCTAGATTGTTTCCACAAAGTTGCCTGTGTTCCAGACCAGAGGGCAGGCACACAACCCAGGCCTGGCCAATCAAAACACTACATCCATTGACTGCAGGGGTTTGTTCAGGAATGGGCACATGACCCAAGATGAGCCAACCAAAGTTGACCCCAGGATTTCTGCTAGAACTCTTGGGAAAGAGATGCTCTCTTTCAGCTGAGGTTCTATACTTGCCAAATATTGAGTCCAGAGTTGTCATTGGGGGTAGGGTGGGGAGGCTTAGCCAGTGGTTGGGAAGGGCTCACCTGAGGATGTAGCCAAGGTAGAGGAAATCAGAATGTGAGATCAAGGGAGAGAGCTTCCTGGACGCTTCACCCCTTGAATCCAGCCACACTGACTTTCCGTGGCTCGAGCCATTCACTTCTTTTTCTCGCCTTAGGCCTGTTTCAGTAGGTTTTCTCTTCCTTGTGACTAAAAGGCTCTTGGCTCATCCAGGTGGAAAGCAGAGGCCTTAGACCACATTCTCTGTCTGAGAACTGGCCACAGGTAAGAAGAAGAATTGGCTTCAGAAGGAAAGACAACCATACAAGGGGTCAAAGGCAACTGGGGGCCTATGGAAGCCACCAAGGTGCCTGAGCACACCCACCATGTAGGTTCATCATGAGAGCCCTGAAGGGCCCGCTGTGGGGCCTGGAGCTGCGTCTGTGTCCTCCCCAGTGCTGGAATGGGCTATGCTCAATTGTGCCCATTTTCTGTACAACTCCTTTTGTCACCATCCTTCTAATTCCTTCTAGAGAGTCTATTGCACTGTGGTAGACACTGGAAACCAACGAGAGCTGGCACAGGTGGCAGAGATGGAAGCAGAGATGGAACCAAGGCGGTTTCTATTGACTCATGGTGAGGGAGGGAAGAGTGAATGAATGAATGAATGTCACTAACATTTCTTGAGCACTTACTGTTCCAGGGGCTGTATACCTGTCCCCTCATCAGAGCCTCATAATTCTACAAGGTGGGTCTTATGAAAACATCCATTTCAGTTTGAATAAACTGAGGCACAGGGAGATGGCCTTGTCCAAGGGCAAATACTTGGCCAACAGCCAACCTGAGTCCTGTAACCACTGTCAAATTGATGGAAACTCACAAAGCCCCGGCTCCATGCCAAGCGCTCTGCCAGATACAAGGAACATAATTTCGTGCATAAACAGACACAGTCTCTGTCCTCATAGCGCTTTTCGTCATCTGAAATTATCTGAGGAAATAATACTTATTTGTACACCGATGTTTAAAATCTGCCTTCTCTGCCAGAATGTTAGTTGCCAGAGGGGAGGAAGCTCACCAGTCTCATTCACAGTTTTATCTTTAGGGCTTAACAGGACCTGGCACTTAGATGCTCAAAATTTGCTCATTAAACAAATGAGTTAATCTAGAACAGAGTTTCTCAATCTCAGCCATTATATATATATATATATATATATATTTTTTTTTTTGAGACTGAGTTTCGCTCTTGTCACCCAGGCTGGAGTGCAGTGGCACAATCTTGGCTCACTGCAACCTCTGCTTCCAAGGTTCAATAAATTCTCCTGCCTCAGCCTCTCAAGTAGCTGGGATTACAGGCGCCCACCACCATGCCCAACTAATTTTTTTTGCATTTTCAGTAGAGATGGGTTTCGCCATTTTTGCCAGGTTGGTCTTGAACTCTGATCCACCTGCCTCGGCCTCCCAAAGTGCGGGATTACAGGCATGAGCCACCACACTCGGCCAACCTCAGCACTATCGATACTGATCTTGGTTTTGTGGCTATCCTGCGCACTTACTATAGGATGTTCAGTGCATCCCTGGCCCCTATCCTGTAGATGACAGTACCACCCCCAAACCTCCCCCAGTTGTAATAGCTGGAAGGGACAAATCACTCCCAGCTGAAAACCACTGGTCTGGAGTGTTAGAATGACCCTGTGGATAATTCCCATCACCACCAGGGATTCAGGAGCTTAACAACATCAAAGTGGCTGACAGCACATATTTGACACATAGAATCGTCAGTTACCTATGTCAAGATCCTGAAATATCTGTGATATGAGTGACTGCGATTAGGTCTGGAAACTAAGAAATGACTCCAGCCCACAAATATGTTACAGTTCCCCCCGTCAGCACTCGAAACCCTGAAATCTATACGTCCGTAGTGGCGAGACAGAATATTTAGACCCTGAATGACGTCAAAATGCAACTGGGCCTGAACTGAATCATCTCGAGAGGCATCCGATTTCAGAGGTTCTGCTGGTTTGAGCAGAGGCCATTTCTCAGGAGGGCACAATTTGCAGCTGGCAGCAAAAACGTAATGCAATTTGTCTTTGCCACAACTGGCAAAAGTGAGTTTTCAAGAGATGGTTCTTATTTCCTTTGAGCGGCTTATTTCTTCCCACAGATAGAACTAGAAAAAAAAATTTCTAAAAGTGAACACTTCTCCTGGTGGTCCTAGACCCCCCAAGACTGCATCTTCCCGGTGTTTTAACATAAACATCACATATGTGAAAACCACATCTATCATCTGTGGCGTGTATTACATATAAGTTACAGATAGGAATTGTGCTCATGGGTGTATAAGTCTTTTTTCTAGTTCCAAGTGTCTTTATGCATTATCTAGTTTAATTTCTGCAGTAGCCCCGCTAGGTGGGTTTGACTAATCCCACTTCACTGGTGGGGGGACTAAGGCCTGGAGAAGTGAAGGGCCCTGCTCCGAGTGTCCACTGTCCCTCATGTTTGCCATCACCAAAAGCAGTACCACCATCCACATGGTCACCCTGACCACAAATGGGGCTGTCCCTCACTGTCCCCATTCCCTCAGTCCCTATGTTCTGTCTATGGACAGGTCCTGTGTCTCTGCTTCTGACAGACCACTCAGGTCTGATCACATGTCTCTTCTTTCCCATGACCATCCTGGTCCCGGCCATCTATCACCGGCAGGACAGTCTCCTCTTCCGGTTTTGCCTCTTGTCTCTGGCTCCTCCGTCCAGGCCATGCTTGTGGGATGGCCTGTCCTTCTGTCCTCCCACTGAAATGCGAACTAAAGCTCTGTGGCACCAGGACCACATCCAGGCCCTGTGAGGAGGCCCGAGGGTCTTGCCCACCTGCCTTGAGCTCTCTTTTCAAGATCCCCGCATTGCCACTCACCTCGCTTGACCACATCTCATACGCATTTATTGGGCACCTACTGCATGCCCACCCTTGACACTAGGTCCTGGGGATGTGGCAGTTGGTGAACGAGGCCACAGTCCTGCCCTTACAGAGTAGATGCTTGCTGCCAGTGCCCTAACCCAGCTGGATCGCTGTGGTTCTGCCGGCGCCCCATGCTCTGTTCTTTCTGGGCCTCTGCACAGAAGGTCCCATGCCCAGCATGACCTTCCCTCCTTCCTTCTCTTCCCTCTTGACACATGGCCAATCCCTACCCTTCTGTATTCATTATCTGTTGCTGTGTAACACACCTCTGCAGATGTAGTGGCTGAAAACCACATTTATTATCACACTGCGTCGATAGGTTAGGAATCTGGGAGTAGCTTCACCCAGTCCTCCAGCTCCAGGTGTCTCCCAGGGTCACAGGTATCTCAAGGCTTGACGGAGAAGGGCCCAGATCACTGTTGACAGTGCGCTGTTGGTGGAAGTCGGTTCCGTGTGGGTCCGTGGATTGAGGACCTCGGTTCCTCCCAGGTTATCGGCTGGGAGTCTTCCTTAGCTCCTACCACATGGGCCCCTCCATGGTGCCATCTAATGACATGGCAGGCAGCAGAGCAAGCGAGAGGGCAAGAGAGAGGGCAGCAAGACGAAGTCACAAGGTTTGGAACCTAATCTTGGAAGTGACAGCCCACCATGCTTGGCTAATTTTTGTATTTTTTAGTAGAGACAGGGTTTCACCATGTTGACTAGGCTGGTCTCCAACTCCTGACCTCATGATCCGCCAGCCTCGGCCTCCCAAACTGCTGGGATGACAGGCGAGAGCCGTCACCCCTTCTTTCAGTAATAAGTATCAATGTCTCCTCCTCCAGGAAGCCTTCCCTAACTCCTGCGAAGAAGCTCCTTTTTGAGTTCACACAGCTTGGGAATCCTCCTGTCAACACTAGGGCCATTACTGCATGTGAGTCCTGTTGGGGAGACCCTTTACCTCACCAGACTGGAGCTCTGCAAGGCCAGGGACCCTGCCTTATTCATTTATTCTTCATTATATTCCCAGCCCCCACCAGCCCTGAGCACACAAGCGTCCCTGGTATTTTTTTTAACTGAATATTTTGTCATTAGTCCAAAAGTAGTGACATATATTGGTTCCATATTCTTTATTTTACAGACACGTAGAATATTAAATTGTACAGAATTTAAAACAAGAATAATCCTTACAGATCATCTAAGACTGAGCTTGAATATATTTTATTTTAACAACAGAATCCTGCCTGAATTCAAATTCCTGCTCCCTCCTCACACTGGCGGTGGAAGCCTAGGCAGGTTACTTCTCCCATCCACCCAGTTACCTCATCTGTACAATAGGGATTATAGCTGACATTTATTGAACACCTACTATGTGCCAGGTATGTTCCTAAGCACTTTAAGTACATAATTTCCTTTAATCTTCTAAACCACCTGATGAGGGGGACATTACTCCCACTGTTCCCATTTCAGAAAGAAGGACAGTGGACACAGAGAGGCAAGGATTTAAATCCAAGTACCTGGGTCCAGAGCCCTTCTACCTTATAAGGTCATTGTAAGGGTGAAATGAGACAGCGTGAACACAGTTCTTAGTTCAGCAATCAGAATATGGGAAAGATTCAGTGAACATTGCTATATACATTTAACTTCTGCTGAATATATAAGAAGCCCAAATACAGCTTTAAAAATGAGGGGCAGGAGTCAGGCACAGTGGCTCACACCTGTAATCCCAGCACTTTGGGAGGCCAAGGTGAGTGGATCACCCTAGGTCAGGAGTTCGAGACCAGCCTGGCCAACATGGTGAAACCCCATCTCTACTGAAAATACAAAATTAGCCAGGCGTGGTGGCAGGTGCCTATAATCCCAGCTACTTGGGAGGCTGAGGCAGGAGAATCACTTGAACCTGGGAGGCAGAGTTTGCAGTGAGCTGAGATTGCACCATTACACTCCAGCCTGGGCAACAAGAGTGAAATTCAGTCTCAAAAAAAAAAAAAAAAAAAAAAAAAGAGGATCTACATAAATGAAAAACCGGATAAAGAAAATCTGGTACATATACACCATGGAATACTATGCAGCCATAAAAGGAACAAGATCATTCCTTTGCAGGGACATGGATGGAGCTGGAAGCCATTATCTTCAGCAAACTAATGCAGGAACAGAAAACCAAATACTGCATGTTCTCACTTAAAAGTGAGAGCTGAACAATGAGAACACGTGGACACTGGGAGGGGAACAACACTTACTGGGGCCTGTCGGGGGTGGTGGTGGTGGGAGAGCATTAGGGAAAAGAGCTAATGTGTGCTGGGCTTAGTACCTAGGTGATGGGTTGATAGATGCAGCAAACCTCTATGGCACGTGTTTACCTATGTGACAAACCTGCACATCCCGCACATGTATCCTGGAACTTATAAAATAACCAAGTTATTTATCCTCTCGAAGCCTCAGTTTTCCTACTTGGAAAATGGAAATCCTAATGGGTAAGATTATCAGGAAGATTAAATGTGACTGTCTTGGTCAGTACCTGGCATGCAGAACACATTCAGTAAGAGTCGCCTAGTATGGTTTTCACAACCTGTAGAGAAAAAGCAGTAAAGTCTAACATCTGGGCCCCGGACGTCTCAAAAAGTGCTCCATTGACTTTTTCTTTTAAACCAATGTACCGAATCCCACTCGGTTGGCAGGAGGCCACAGGCAGATTTGGGGCGGCACAGAGCACAGCCGAGTGCCAGGGTGTACCCGGCCGCAGCATTTTTCCAGGGTTCTGCCTGGCTGGCCCTGCTTACAGTGGGACTGTGGTCCCCGCAGAACGGAGCGTCCCAGGCAGGCTGCACGCGGTGATTCATGCATTCATGCATGTCTGTGGGAAGCTGGGAACCAAGCCGGTGAGCTCGGCTGCCAAGTAGGTCTTGCCGGCCCTGCTTCCCCCTGGGGCTGGGCAGCCCTGGGCAACCCACCAGGGTGGAATTCAGGGGGGTCCACCACTCCTCAGAACCTCGGACCCCCCTGAATTCCACCCTGGTGGGCCATTTGTGGTGTGCGCCCCATCCAGGGCCTGAAAGAGGTGCATGGACCTCCTACGTGGATTTCACAGATCCTGATTCAGACAGAGAGCACCCCAGACTATAACGATTCCCCAGGGAAACAGATGAGTCTCTGCACCACTGAATTCCTGCTGGTGGACTTCAGACCCAGGTTTGAATCCTGGCTCTGCCACGTCCTGATTATGTGGCCTTAGGTAAGAAATATAACCTCTGTTATATAAACTTAGGCTTATATTATATATAATACAATATTATTGTATTTAATATATATTTATATTATATATAAATATAACAGAGGTTATATTGCCTCGTCCCACAAGTGGGGATGGTCACAGTGTCTACCCCGTTTGGTGATGACTGATGATGGCAGTGCCTGGGAGGGGCCATGGCTGACACCAAGATGTGTCGAGGACCAGGTGCCACTATGACCAGCATCTCATCACAGGGGTTTCTGTATCTCATGGTCCAGCCCCTCATCCTCTCTCTGGCCTCATCTCTTGCTGTCTGTGTTCCTCACCTGCCCTGCCATACCAGCCTCTTTGCTGATCCTTTGACACACTCAAGCTCCTGCCTCCCAGCCTGTGATCTGCTCATCCCTCTGCCTGGAAGACCCATCCACGCGGTCCACTCATCTCCTTCCGGTCTGTAATCGCCTGTCACCTTCTCAGCAAGACCTTCCCTGACCAGCTTACTTCATGTTACAATCCCCTCCCTCACCAGCCCCCTTCCCTCTTTGGCTATCCTCCAGAGCTCTTACCCACCACTTGGCAGGCTGTAGATTTTGCTCATTTGGGTTTGGCCCATCGCTCCCGAGGTATTGGTTTTTCTATTGCTGCATAATGAGTTGCTTTAAAAACATAGTCACTTAGAACAAGTATTGATTACCCTACAGTTCTGTGAGTCAGGAGTTGGGGAATCAGCTGGGATCGAGTCATCTGAGGGCTGGTTCCAAGATGACCACCTCATAGGGCTGCCAGCGTGAGGTCTCAGTTCCTCACTACGTGAACTTTGCCATAGGATTGCTTGAGGCTTCGCAGCATGGCAGTGGGCTCCCCCAGAGTGAGTGACTGTTTCACCACTTGGAAAATGGGAAATTAAAGACACCCCTACAAGATTGTCATGAAGATTAAATGTGCAAAGCAATGTAACATATTGGTATAGTACCTGGCACTCAGTACATATTCTCAAGAGAGAGCAAGGTGGAAGGCACAATGCATATACGATCTTGCTGTGGAAGTCACTGCCATGCCATCATCTATCTAATCTAATCTAATCATCTATCCATCCATCCATCTATCCACCATCTATCTACTATCCACCTATCATCTACCTACCTACCATCTATTATCTACCTACCATCTACCTATCATTTATCATCTCCTACCCATCTATCTGTCATTTGTCTATTTATCTACCCATCTATCCATCCATCCTCTACCTATCATCTATCATCTGCCTATTATCTACCGTCTATCATCCATCATCTGTTTACCCATCTGTCACCTATCTTTCTATGTATCTACTTATCATCTATCATCTATCTATCTATCAATGTATCCATCTACCCATCCACTCACCCGTCTATCTATGTATCCATCCATCCATCCACCTATCCAGCCACCCATCCATCCATCCATCCACTCACCCATCCACCCATCCATCCATCCATCCATCCATCCATCCATCCACTCACCCATCCACTCACCCATCCATCCATTCATCCATCCATCCATCCATCCATACTGGGTAACACAAGTCATCCCTATTCAGTATGGCTGTGAGTACCACAAGGCAGGAATCCCTGGGGCCCTCTTGGAAGCTCACTCCCATAGCCAACCAGAATATAAGTTCCATGGGAATAGGGCCATGTCTGTTTTGTTCACTGCTGCATCCTCCACTTCTAGAACAATTCTGAGTACATAATAGATTCTTAATCTATTTTGTTGAATGAATGAACCAGACAAGGTGAGACTTAGTGAAAACAGCACAGGCAGGTCTCTCTGAAGATAGAGCACAGCCTCTTCAACAAAGGTTTCTTACAGGAAAATCTATGAAGAGCTCCAAGCATTTGCAACAAGATCAGGATAACGGGGAAAATGAAAGAAAAGGGAGTAGCTTCTGTACGAAAAGCCAGTTCTTCCTAGTAGTCCTACAATGTTCCGGTATGCAGGAGAGGTGTGGCAGGCTGTGCTGAGAAGGACAATGGGTTGGGTATGAGAAGGTCAGGCATCTAGCCCTGGCTTGGCACTTAAATCAATAAACTAAAGTTTAGTTTGTTTGTTATACTTAAGCAGGAGTGATCACACCCATTCTGCCTAGTACCCAGGAATATAGTGAATTCATTCATTCACATTGGTCGTTTACTTACAGCCCATGACTTCATGGAGCTCACAGGTTAACGAAAGACTCAATGGGTTGCTACATTCTGAAAATGGTACCACACAATGTGTTGCGCTGTTGTTATGTGCCTTGATGAATTGCTGTTTTGTTTACCTACTGTGTGCAGATGCAGGGGTGTTCTCTTAATCCTCTTTTTACAAGTGAAGCCATGCAATCTCAGAGAGGTTAAGCAACTTGTCCTAGGCCACCCAGCTAGTAATTTGGATCTAGGTTTTACGACCCTGGAGCCTTTCCTACTATGCTGTAAGCTTTTTCTTATGGATGTTTTAAATGTCTACGTTAAACACACCCACATGGACACTCTTATGCGGGCTTGCCTGGTTAGTGTGGCCAGCAGCTAAGCCTGCAGCTTCCAGCCCCTATGGGTCCTCCTTAGCATCTCTGAATCCTGGCAGAGGCCTGTTTAGTTCCAGGATGAAGAATGTTACCTTCTGCAGATCACCTGAGTGGGTCATCACTTGGATGCTTGGAGGTGGCAAGAGATGGATAGGGTTCCCAGTCTGTCACCCTGGGTTCCGGCCTGTCTTGGTGGCTCTAGTTTGTCATCACTCCTTCCCACTTCCTGACCATCCTTACTTCCTGGTGGCCGCCCTGCTGACTTGAGGATCCAGCATCAAATTCAAAGAAGCAGCCCCATGTAGGCCGGTGAGCCAGCTCCCCACGTTGCATAAGGTCAAATCCTTACTATAAATCCCTCCAGTTGATTCTGCTCTGGTCAAACCCTGATACAACAATTTAAGCCTGAATCTCATTTCATGTACTTTAATATATAATAACTCAAGCCTGTGTTCGTCGCTCCACTGTTTTCAAATATCTAAATCAAATCCTATGCATGCGTGAGGGATACCTGCATGTGCCACACATCATGGTTAAAACTCTGTTTGAAGATTTAAAAAAGCACCTTGGAGATGCCTGGCAGGTCTGTCTGGAAAGGAGCAGAGAGGCCAGGGTGGGAGGGAATCCCCCTGCCTTCGACCCAGACTCCTCCAGTCTCCTAAATTACTTGATGGTTTTTCCCCCAGACCTGTCCCTGAGGCCCTGGACTTGGCTGTGGCTTTGAGGCCAGGAATACCTCCGAGTTGGCCGCTGGGGAACGCGGACTGTCTAGTGGAAAATCCTGATGCCAACTAGAGCTCTGTGTTGTCATCCTAGGGCTAGACGGGAGGGAAGCGCCCACGCGACAGGAAGTGATGTGTCTATTGGACAATCCCAGCAGATACTATTTGATATTTATAAACTTTTCCAGACTAGCAGAGCAGAAGATGAGCAACTTCATTTTTACAACCACAAATAGTACATTCCTAAGCTTGTACGTGTGTGTGTACATATACGCATCAGAACGGCCGAGCTGAGTCTAACTCACAAAAGATGAAAAACACAGTGCAGCAAATCTGTGACTAAGTTTCCATCGGCCTAAAGGAGAATAGAATAATTCATAAATGCCTCTCCATTTATACAAAGAAAGAAACACAGCCAGGCACGGTGGCTCAGGCACCTAATCCCAGCACATTGGGAGGCTGAGGTGGGAGGATCATTTGAGCCCAGGAGCACGTGACCAGCCTGGGCAACATAGCAAGACCCAGTCTCTACAAAAATTGTAAAAATCAGCCAGGCATGGTGGTATGCGCCCGTAGTTCCACCTGTTTGGGAGGCTGAGTTGGGAGGATCGCTGGAGCCCGGGAAGTCAAGGTTTCAGTGAGCCATGATCAAGCCACTGCACTCCGGCCTGGGTGACAGAGTGAGACCCTGTCTCAAAATAAATAAATAAAATAAAAGAAAGAAAGAAACAGCAATGAAAAAATGGAGGTTTGCGAACTTCCATTTATCCAATGGAAGAAAGAACATTTCACAGAACCAGAAACATTCACACAATCTTCTCTCTTACAAAGGTGGAAAGACTAGCCTCAACTGTTTGCCCCAGGGGGTCAGCAGACTATGACCTGAGACTGGCTGTTTTGGTCAATAAAGCTTTATTGGAACACAACCATGCTCATTCTTTTACTTATTGTCCATACTGCTTTCATGCTACAGTGGCCAAGTTCATTACCTGGGACAGGGGCATATAACCCACAAAGCGTCAAATATTTATTATGTAGCGCCTCAGTAAAAGTTTGCTGACTTCCGGTTTATTCCATAACCTTTGGGACCGTTGAAATATCCTCCCTGTTGCCTTCACGTTTTCATAAATAAATTGAGCCCCTTAGACCCTCAGCAGCAGGAAGTCTAATACTTCCTCTTGAGCACCTCACTTTCTCACCACTCCTATTGTCCAAGAATCCTGGGACACGGTCCAAAGAGGATCAGTGCTATTTCCAAACAACAGAACCCTGCACTAAAGCCATCGGGTCTCACTGCCACGAGGGGTCACTGCTGAGCACAGGCTGCTCTCTGAGCTAAGATCCACTGCTCCCCAACACAAAGCTGGGACTGCCTGGCCTGAAAAGATTCCAGCTCAGCCAGTTGCCCTGTTAGATGCAGTCCCCTGTGACCCTCATCAGGGCTCTTGAGCTTTGGCCAGGTGCTCCCACCCTCTTGACGATTTCTTATTCTGGATCCATCCCCAGTCACGTGGGCTTCCTGTCCTTCTCAGCTAGGAGATGTTAGGTGAGAGCCCTGGAGTCCACTCTGATGGCTTTTCCCGACTTTAGGTCATGGGGAACAATGACGGATATCTCAATTCCTTCCTTCCCTAAAGAACCTAGCTCCACATGTGAAGGGATGCAGCTCCCGTCACCCTACGCCCAGCAGCTGGGTCTTTCTGGTGAGAGACCTGATTTGGAGGTCACAGGAGTTCCTTCACAACCACCCTCAAGAAATGTCCCATTCACATTAGCTAAGAAAGACCAATTCCTTCCTAAATCTTTTTCTTATGGATGTTTTAAATGATGTATTGCACAGTGAAGAGGAGAGATCTGGGCAGGTGCAGAGACTTAAAGAAGACGAAAACCTGGATCCAATGTGGCTGGGTCTTTGTTTGCACCTCATAGCTTCTTCCCTGGTGGTGCAGGCAGCTTCTGAGAGCTTCTGAGAGGGCCCTGTAATCTTCACTTTCTTATATTCATGCCCTTGGGTAATCCCTTTTCCTTGGGTAATTTCCATCAAACCAACAGAATACCTCAATACTGGGGGGATGCCACATCTGTGATTAGATTACAAAATATTTGGGCTTCCATCTTGCTAGCAGACCCTCTCCCTCGCTGACTGTGAGGAAAGAGCCTGCCAGCTTGGGAGGCTCACATGGTCAACAGCCAACTCAGGCCGAAATCTGCCCTGCAGGGAGTGGAGAGCCAGGGTGGCAAGGAACTGACAGAGTTCTCCATCCAACAGCCAGTGAGGAGCTGAGGCTGTGAATCAAAGAGCCCACACATGACGGAATCCTCCCACAACCATATGCTTGAACTTGGAAGTGGAGCCGTCACCAGTTGAGCCTTCAGATGAGATCCTAGCCCTGGTCAAGACCTTGATCACAGCCTGGCAAGAGATGCTGAAGCAGGGGACCCAGCTGAGCTATGCCTGGATTCCTGCCCCACAGAAGCTGTGAGATAGTTTTAACTGTTTGTTGTTCTAAGCCATGAGGTTTGTGACAATTTGTTATGTCACAGTAACTAATCTACCTGTCTACAGACCATTCAGTACTGAACACATGAGAAACCATCAGGCTTTTCAAACCTATTGACCTTTAAAAAGCCTACATTTAGCAGAAGAGAGTGGCAGATTAACAGAAATACATCTTGGAAAAATAAAATGTCTATCACAAACAGGTGAACATTTGGGATGGCCTGACAAAGGTCAAGGAGAGTAACAAATGGCTGACACTTCCTCCCAGGTCCAGAGATTGGCCAGCTTTTGATGGGAGGGCTGGACCATGCATCCAGCTCTCTGAGGCGATGGAGGTGGCCTATCCACCCTCTCCACCATCTACTCCCACTTTCAGTTAGCAATAGACTCTCCTGGGCCAGTCTTCACAAATCACTGAGCCCCATATTCTATTCTGCCTGGCCTGGATTCACAACCTGCTGAGCTGCTCTGAAAGGGAAATCTGGGGAATGACACTTATGAATGTAATTGACCAAGAGGTGCTGGCTTTGCCACAACTATCTCCACTGCTCAGAAGGGGCATGTAGGAGCCAGCTGGAAGCACCTTTTCATATCATAGCTCATTTACTTAATCCTCTTGTTTTGGCAGAGGCACTAATATCCCCAATTTCTAGATGGGGAAACGGAGGCAGTTAGAGAGTAAGAACCCTGACCCAGGTCATAAGCAAGTGAGGGGCAGATCTGACCCAGGCAATGGCCCCAGAGTCTGTGCTTTTAACAAGGACCCTATATCATTATTTACCCACCTAGGATTCCCCCCCCTCCCCTCTATGCTTGGTGGCCCCTTGGCTCTCCTAGAGAAACACTGCTCCCCAGTTCTCAGCTCAAATGTGGTGGTGGGAAGGACTGTCCCCTTGTTTTTCTGTATGTGCACATGCACACACACACACCCTCTTACAGTCACGTGTGCACTTGCGTACACACCCACCTGCCTGCACAGACACTCAAGCTCCAGGCCAGAGACACAACACCGCACTCCACAGCTCTGGCTGTGCCACAGGTTCCCTGCCCGCACCCAAGCCAAGCTGGGCCGAATGAACCCTAGGAAGTTTGAGAAAAGGGGTGCCCTTTTTCCAGGGCCTCGCTGAGCTGTAGGATGCAAGCCTGAAACTGCTGGTGGCCGAAAGAAAAGCAGAAAGAGAAAGCGCGATCCCTGAACACATTCATTAAGCCCCAAGATTCAGCCAGGCACAAAGGTTCATCACGGTCTGTTTAGGTTCATGAATCAAGGTAGCCCCTGTGTTGCTGGAGCCAGTCTGAGGTCAGTTTCTGCCACTTGAAATCAAGAAAACCTGAGCATTTCAGCAGCGAAAGGGGTATCTGCAGGGCTGCTAAAGAGATTGCTGCTCTTAAGGCTTTAACCCTGCCCAAGGCAGCCAGTACCTGGGCACATCACGCCTGAGCTGTCTGCTGCGCTGCCAGCCAGCACCCACCTTTCAGCCCCCTCTCTCTCTGCCAGACACAAGGCCCAGGTCCACGGGGCCCCTATTTGTGCATCCTAAAGTTACACCACACACATATTGACTCTGAGCCTTGCCTTCTTTTTTTTTTTTTTTTAAAGATGGGATTTCACCATGTTGGTCAGGCTGGTCTTGAACTCCCGACCTCAGGTGATCTGCCCGCCTTGGCCTCCAAAGTGCTTGGATTACAGGCGTGAGCCACCACGCCCAGCTGAGCCTTGCCTTCTTAACACCCAACTGGATTTTTCTTTCTTGTTTTCAACCCAAGCTAACAAGGGTTTCCCAGGTGCTAAATCCAGAAGGTATAAGGGAGAAATGCTAAAGGAAAGGTCCAGCTGACATCCGCCTCCATGATACAGTGTAAGGACCCAGGAGTGACAGAACGTGAAAACTTCAAAGAACTGAATTTGAGTTCTTTATTTTACACATGAAGCAACCCAGGGACAAAGAGGTTAAGTGACCAGCCCCAAATTGTACACCAAGTTACCTATACATGGGTCTCTCATACAATAAAAGCTTTTAAAAGCTAAAATGTATTGCAGGCACACTGTGTGCCCGTCACAAGCTCAGTGTGTTAGCGTTATTATCTAATTAGATCCACCCCGAATCTTCTGTAAGGTGGTTACCATTATTAGCTTGTTTTCAGATGTTGAAACAGATTCAGAGAAGACGTGTGACTTACCCAGGCTCACACAGCAAGGAAGGAGCAAGGCTGGGCTATCACCCAGGCAGCTAGATTCTAGAGCGTCTCCCTCTTCATACTTCTCCCCTGCTCCAGACAAGTTTCATAAAATGTAACCTGCTGGCTGGGCATGGTGGCTCACGCCTGTAATCCCAGCACTTTGGGAGACCAAGGCGGGTGGCTCACCTGAGGTCGGGAGTTCAAGACCAGCCTGACCAACATGAAGAAACCCTGTCTCTACTAAAACTACAAAATTAGCTGAGCGTGATGGTGCATGCCTGTAATCCCAGCTACTCAGGAGGCTGAGGCAGGAGAATTGCTTGAACCCGGCAGGTGGAGGGTGCAGAGCTGACATCATGCCATTGCATTCCAGCCTGGGCAACAAGAGCGAAACTCTGTCTCAAAAAAAAAAAAAAAAAAGTCACCTCCCTGGGGAGGCAACACAATTGATTCAGGTTCTTCATGGAGTCTTCCCTGAATGAATTCTCCAGCCCAAAGAGAACAGGCCTTTGTCTGCGCCCAGCCTCCTGTTCTAATCTGCATCCCACCATCCAACCCAGAGTCAATGATGACTTTGATTTCTCCTCTAATTGTGTGTTGTGTGTTCAACACTCATCCACACATTTGCCCTCTCTTAATTGAGCATCTGCTGTGCCAGGCCTTGTTTTAGGCATGAGAGGATACAATACTGAACAAGGCAGATAAAAATCCCCAGCCTCACAGAGCTGATGTTTTAGGGTGAGAGACAGATAATAGGTAAATAACTAAACACATGGCATCAGGCCAGGTAGCTATGGGAGGAAAAACAGGGTAAGAGGAATAGAATAAAGTAATGGGGATAGTATTAATATTTCAGATAGAGTGATCATGGAGGGCTTCCCTGAGGAGGTGACAGATGGGCAGAGATCTGAAAAGAGCATTCCCAGCAGAGGGTACTGCGGGGGTTGGGGGTTGGATGGTGGAAGGAGCCTGGGGTATCTGAGAAGCCCCAGCAGGGATTTGGAGGTTGAAACTGCAAGGAAGAAAGCAAGGGAAGGTAGGCAGGGCTCACATTACATGAGTCCTCATGGGAATCTGGGTTTTCATAATTGCTTTTGCGGGGAGGGTCTACTACTCTCCTCACACCTGGCCAGATGGAAGGATCTGGGTTCCTTAAAGTGGGCACAGGAGCTGCTTCTCTGCAGATGGAACATGCTGCCTTCACTCAGAACAACTGCAGCTTGAGAGAGCTGACTTGGAGAGGGGCTGCAGTGGTGGAAAAAGTGACTCATTGCCAGCCCTGGCAGGGGACCCTGCAATGGCCGTATCCTCCACTGCACACTGTGCTCCACGGGGCTCAAGTCTACGCTGCAGGTAGCGCTGGGGACCCAAGCTGCTCTAGTCACACGCTGTTCATCTCTCCCTTTTCTCTCTGTTCATATGTGTCTTTGTGTGTGACCATGCATGTGCATGTGCGTCTGTGTGTATCCATGTATCTGTGCGTGCATGTATGTGCACGTGTATCCGTATAGCTGTGTGTGTGCATGTATGAGGCATGTGTGTCCATGAATGTCCATGCATCTGTGCGTCTGTGTGCATGCTGTACATGTGTGTGCATGTATGTTGCATGTATGTCTGTGTCTGTGCATCTCTGTGTGTGTCCATGTGTGTGTATCTGTGTGTGCGTGTCTCTGTGTACATGCTGTATCTCTGTGCACGTGCATGTATCTGTGTGCATGTGTGATGCATGTGTCCATGTGTGTATCTGTGTATCTCTGTGTACATGCTGTACATGCATGTATCTCTGTGTGTGCATGTATGATGCATGTGTCCATGTGTATCCATGTATCTCTGTGTGTCTGATGCATGTGTATCTGTGGGTGTCTGTATGATTCATGTGTGTCTGTGGGTGTCTGTATGATGCATGTATGTCTGTGAGTATCTGTTCATGTGTGCATGTGTGTGTATCCGTGTGTGTGTGTGTGTGTGTGTGTGTGTGTGTAGCGTTAGGCCTTGGCAAATGCAAAACCTAAGTTGTCCCAGGTCGCTGCCACGCAGGTCTTGCTCCTGCCCTCCTGGGGCCACCACTAGCATTTAGCCTTGCTGTGCTTCCAGCTCTAGAAGTGTTTATTCTGCATCTTCCAGTTCGCAAGGCAATCGTTGGTAACCAAATCTCCAGCCCAAGAAATCTGACTTCATCAGGACATTGAACACCAGGAAGGGAGACACTTCTGGGCCCCAGTCTGACCACAGACACCACAGAGGGAGTTCCATGCCGTGGCATTGGGTGACATCACTTCGGCTCATGTCCCAGACCTGAGGGCAACCCCTGAGGATGTCAGAGCCCCGGTATCTTTTGGAGGTTTCCCTCTGTCTGCCCACCATGGCCTGGGTGCCTGTACTCCTGGAACCAAGTGAAATGGATGCGGTGGCTGTGGGGAGGATTAGCTGTTGACAGACTTGCCATAAATGGAGGTTAATTCCCAATTTTATGGATGTCTGAGTGGAGAGAGTTTAAAGTTAAAGATTCATAAATGTGTAAAATACAACTGCTAAAATGATTTAGCAGAACATTCTCTAGCATCCTAGAGTATGTAGCCAAGGAAATGCCAGAAACATTTCCAGACCCCTCTGAGCAAACAGTATTTCACCTCTCTTCTACACACACACACACACACACACACACACACACGGCACAGTCCTTTGAAAACTTTATAAAGTATAGCTTTCAACATAGGCACAAAAGCTAAGACACAGAGATAAGACCCTAAAACCTTAAAGTCTGTTTCCTGGGTACATCCATTCCCTAAGATACAAAATGAATTAGCAAGGATTTCAATGTCTTAACTGACCCAAAAGTGTGGTGACAGTGACTCAAGGTGGTTTAGAACTGCAGGCATTATTGTGCAATAGGTTGGCAGCTGGCCATAGAGTCAGAGACCTGAGTTCAAATCCTGCCTCTGCCCTATCTTGCTCGGGTAATGCTGAGTGGGTTTCTCAATCTTCCTTCATTTTACTTCCTTCTGGACGATGTAGATAACAACAGTTTGTCGTTCACCTGTGTTTCGGGGAGGACTGAATGATGTGATATGTGTAAGTGGATTGAGTAGAGTATAGCAGTTATGAGTACTGCACATCAGCTGATCTCAAAACATCTTCATATGGCTTCTGCTTCATCTAATGCTCGGGTGCACAGGCACCTGTCATTCCTGCAGCATCCAGGCACTAGAGACTCTGGGCCTGAGAGACGGTGTCCATCGAGATGCTTTGACCTCGAGTCTCGGGCCTGAGTTCAAGTTTCTCAGTGGTGTGATCTGCAGCCACTGGCTCCCCTCTCTGAGCCCCAGTTTCCTCATCTGTCACGTGGCCGGGGATGATGCTTGCCCCAGCCAGTGAGCACCGTGAGTATGAATTAAGGCAAAGCCTGAGAAACCCTTTGGTGATGACATGGTTGACTCTTTGTCCCCACCCAAATCTCATCTCCAGTTGTAATCTCCACGTGTCAGGGAGGGATCTGGCAGGAGGTGACTGGATCGTGGAGGCAGTTTCCCCATGCTGTTCTTGTGATAGTGAGGGACTTCTCACAAGATCTGACGGTTTACATGGAAGGAGCACTTTCCTTTGCACTTGCTCCTCTCTCCCGCTGCCTTGTGAAGAAGACACTTGCTTCTCCTTTGTCTTCCGCCATGATGGTAAGTTTCCTGTGGCTTTCCCAGCCAAGCAGAACTGTGAGTCAATCAAACCTCTTTCCTTTATAAATTACCCAGTCTTGGGTATGCCTTTATAGCAGTGTGAAAATGGACTAATACAGGTAACTACAAAGTATCACGCCAA
The DNA here is from genome assembly GCA_963573385.1 of Cacajao melanocephalus. Lineage (NCBI taxonomy): Eukaryota > Metazoa > Chordata > Mammalia > Primates > Pitheciidae > Cacajao > Cacajao melanocephalus. The sequence continues at coordinate 37,118 of CAUYLG010055075.1, read as the reverse complement.
AGTGATACTTTGTAGTGATACTTTGTAGATGATTGTATCTTTTCTCAGTCCTTTTCCACCTTCAAAACCCCAGGTCTTTGTCCCACTGGCTTCTCAAGTTACTTCCTCCCTTGCCTGTAATTGCCAATGTGCTATTTTTAACTAAATTGTTACTGACTGCCCTGAGCATTCACCATGCTTGTCTACCCTACATTTGTTTTCTGTTTTCCTGGTTACAGTACCTCCATTTTCCTCTGGGGACACCTGCCATTCTCCCATTCTCTCTCAGATCATGTGGCCCTGTGGTGTTGGCTTCAACCCTGGCTCCCAGGAAGAGCACGTGACCCAGAGCCGGCTGATCGCAGGATCACATTGCCCTGACCACAGGAGGGGAAGGCACACGAGTATATCAGAGCCAGTGAGAAGAGCCCTTGGGGCTTTCCAGAGCTGTCCAGAGAAAGCCATGCCTTCCATTCCCCTGGACTCTCTGTTACATCCGGCCCAGGTCTCCAGAAAGACCTGCCTAAGAGTGGTCTGTGGGGCTGCAGGCAGAGCCAAGGGGCACTGGGACTTGAGGTGGGGGAGCAAGTCACAGACTCAGACTTTTCACATATGTCAGCCAAAAAAAAAAAAAAAAAAAAAAGCCAAAACAAAAAACACCAAGAGCAACCCTTTTTACAGATGTTAACCTTGAGTTCACTTTCTCGTATCCAAAGACTCCTGACAAATACAGAAATTAACAGCATCAGGCTTCAACACTCCCGGGTGAGATGACAGCATTTCAGGAGAATGTCCTTGCAAACACCACCTTCGCCCTAAGGAATGTGTCCCCTATTCCATGTTCCAAATCAGGTTACTTTCTTCTTTATCTATGGCCCCGACCTGCCACCGGCCATGTGATTCAGCTGCCATGTGTGCCCTCCCTCACCACCTCTGCCATCATTCCTCCACTCTGCAGCCTGAGAATCTTTTCTTTAAAAAAAGCAATGAAGATCATACCCCTTTCCTTCTTCCTTATACCTTAGGCAGATGGGACATTGCAGCTCATTCCCTGGCCCCTAGCACCCACCCCTGTGCTGAGCTTCTGTCATGGGGCCTGCCTGCTCGTCCTGAAATGCACAAGCGTGTTCCTGCCCCAGGACCCCTGCCTGTGCAGTTTTCTCTGCCTGGAATGTCCTCTCCTCCCATGCTCTTTGCCCGGCTGCTGCCAAGTCAGTTTTGAAGGCACAGCTGAAGTGCCACTCCCTCAGAGGGGCTTTGCTGGTGACTGTGGCTGTGTCACACATTACCCCAAATACCAGCAGCATGAAACAAGGGCTTCTTCTGCTTAGTGACCCAGTGGGGTGGGACTCTGGGCAGGATACAGTGGGCACAGCTTGTCTCTGCTCCGGGATGTCGCGGGCCTCAGCTGGAGGATGTGAGGCCTGGGCTGGAGCCGTCTGGAGGTGCATGCATTCAGGGACCTGGCTGTTGGTGCTGGCTCTTGGCTGGGGCTGCTCTTCTTCTCCAGGAGGGGCGTGTGGGCTTCCTCACAGCATGGCAGCTGGGATCCAAGGGCGAGTGTCCCGAGAGAGGCAGCAAACCAGGCGGAAGCCGTGGCACCTCTGCTGGGAGTCACTTCTGCCGCGTAACCGGCATTAGAAGTGAGTCACTAAGACTGGGCCAAGGGGCACTGGGGCTTGAGGGAGGGGGAGAGAGCCACAGACTCAGACTTTCCACATGTCAATCAAAAAATGAAACAAAACAAAACAAAAACACCACAAGCAATGCTTTTTTTGTTTTTTGAGATGGAGTCTTGCTCTGCCTCCCAGGCTAGGGTAAGGGACATAGAGCCCACCTCTCAGCAGGAAGTGCATCTACATCACACGGGAAGGTGCATGGGAGGGAAGCCACCCATGAGGCTGTCCTTGGAAACGAAATCTACCACCAAAGCCGCCTTTCATCCCCTGACTAGGACAGACCCCGTTACAGGTGGAGAGAGAGACATAGAAGGAGAAAGAAAGAGGGGCCTCACAGGAGAATTAAAAACAAAGCCATGGTCTGCGACTCTGCTCCCTTCCTAACATGTAACACACTGGAATTACATGTTCATGTAGGTACCAGGCCATTTACTATCTATCTGTCCCCAGCTAGGCTGCGAGCTCTGCACACACACCTGGGCAGGCCTGAGTTCCACTCCCTTCCCTTCCCTTCCTTTTGCCACTCTGCATAGTGTCTGGCACATTGTGACCCACAGAAGACATTCAATGACTATTTGTGGAGGAAAGGAAGGAATTTTTCTACCTTATAGGAGAAACTGTATCCTTCCCCTAGCACCAGCTGGCAGACCCTGGAGACGCAGATTGCCACTTTCCTCCAGTGTCCCTTTTCTCCTCTCCTCTCCTAGAAATAGAACCCCTGATTCTGAACCAGGCACCTGGTGGGCCGCTAAGGACTGCAACTGCCCAGCTCCTGGGCAAGAGGAGCCACTAACTAAGCTCAGGCCGACGCAAGGTCAACAGAAGTGCTGCCTGTCATTTCTGTGTCTTGGGCTAAAAGCGAGGGCACCCCCTTTCTCATTTCTCCACATCCCTGTGGGCTGGAAGGTGCACGTGACTGAGACATTTTGTCTCAGGTGGACAAGGACATACCCAAAGAGTGGTAGAGTGTAGAAGTCAGTTTTGGAAACTGTCCTCTGTGATTTCCACCTCCTGGTATTCACATGGTATGTAACTCCTAGCCCCCAAGTGTGGCTGGACTAGGGTACCTGCTTCTACTGGGTAGTATGTGGCAAATGGAGTGGAACGTCACTAACAAGATTATTCAAGAGACTGTGGCTTCTGTCGTGGTTGCATTCTTTTGCTAGCTCTCTCTCTCTCTCTCTCTCTCTCTCTCTCTGCTTGTCACCTTCTTGGCTTGCATGCTTTGATGAACCAAGCCACCATGCTGGAAAGGCCCAGGTTGAAAGGAACTAGGGGCCACCAACAGCCCCCAGTCAATGCCCTACAAGAAATGCATTCTGCTGGGAGAGCCTGGAAGCAGAGCCCTCCCCAATCAAGCCTTGAGACAAGATGGCAGCCAAGGCCAACACCTCGACTGCAGCCTAAGGGAGACCGTGCAGCTGAGGACCCAGCCTTGTCACCACTGGATTTCCAACCCACAGAAAATGTGAGATGATAAATGTGGCTGCTGTGCTAAGCCACCAAGTCTTGCAGTAATTTGTGAAGCAGTGATGGATAACTAACACACAGAGCAAGGAAGAAGGAGGCAGAGTCCTGAAGACCTCACTCAGCAGAGCCGCTACACCAGTAGGGGAATGTTCATAAGAAAAGAGGACTTTCTTGCCTTTTCCACACCCCTCTGCTTTGAGGATTTTCCCTTACAGCAGCCAAACCATGTTCTGACACACACACTTAGTTAGGGCCAAATCCCTTAGAGCAGCTCATGTAGTCCTCAACAGCATGGCCCATTATGCACAGATTTGCTTCCCGTGGTCTCCCCAGCTCCCTCCCTCCTCTGCCATGCCGAACGCCTGTCTGAACTTGTCATTGATTTCCTAGCCCTGTGACCTTTGCCTGTCCACCTCCTTCTCTTGGAAATTCCCTTCCTTTCTTTTCTACCTAGTAAGTGGCTTTCCATCCTTCCATACCCAGCTAACATAGCCCCTTGCAGATAGCATCCACCTCAGGAGAGTGAGTACTTCCTACTTGTGCCTCACTCTCCATACCCAATCCTGCAATTCTAATACTTATTACATGTATTTATCTGCACATCTGTCTCCCTTGGGAGACTGTCAACCTCTGAGAGATCCTTATTTATTTATTTATTTTTGTTTTGAGATAGAGTCTTACTCTGTTGCCCAGGTCAGGGTGTAGTGGCACAATCTTGTCTCACTGCAACCTCTGCCTCCCAGGTTCAAATGATTCTCCTGCTTCAGCCTCCCGAATAGCTGGGATTCTAGGCCCCCACCACCACACCTGGCTAACTTTTTTTTATTTTTAGTATACCACCACACCTGGCTAATTTTTTTTGGTATTTTTTTTAAAAAACAGGGTTTCACCATGTTGGCCAGGTTGGTTTTGAACTCCTGACCAAGTGATCTGCCTGCCTCAGTCTTACACAGTGCTAGGATTACAGGTCTGAGCCACCACACCCAACCTCTGAGGGATCCTTATGCAATCACGAACAGTCTTAGGTGCATTTATTCTGTTCCAGGCACCATGCTGAGTGCTTTATTTACATTCTCATTTAGTGCTCACAATTATTCATGTCCATATTTCACAGATAAGAAGACTGAGGCACAACAAAGTTAGGTAACTCATCCACATACAGAACAGAGCTGGGTACAGAATCCCAGCCTTTCTGATTTTAAACTATGCTCTCAACCACTAAAAGGCAGCCCTCTCACTCATCTCTGCATCCTCAGTGGGCCCAGGCTCATGGACAAACCTGTCTCACCTGCCTATTTATCCTCTCCCTGGCCGTGGCACTAATCCATCACACCATTTTTTCCTATCAGCCAAATGCAGCCTCCCAATTTGTCTTGGTAAAAGCATCTGGATCAGTAGGAGTTGGCATGCCTGCTGAAACCTCTAGGCTGTGCCAGTAGTGGGTGTCCATAGATAATGCATTGAACTGACATGACTGTGACTGATTTGAGAAAGTGAAACATGGCCGCCATCTACTGATGCTATCTATTACCCCTGCTGAGACATTGCTATGGTCACTGGTTAATTCCTGTGGGGAGCAGCCACTCCAGATCCAGCAATCTCCATCCTACTGATTTCCATGTGGATAGTCATGTGATGAGACAGAGCCATCTCCACTCAGGAAAGGCCACTCCCATACGTGTATGAAGCATACATGGCAGCCAGGGTCATGCCAATAGGTCACATAAGCCAGTCGCAGGGATGGGGAGGTGCCACCACCCAAGGAGAAGCTTGCACTTGTTGGACATGAGCTCTGTTGGACAAGAAGCCCCAACAGAGTCACACAGAATTCCTGGGCCAAATGCCCAGAGGGCCGACGTATTGGAGAGTTAGAGGAAGGTGATTCTGGAACTAGGGCCTCGAAGGCAGAGCCCAAAAAGAGCAGAGAACAGAGTCCTAGACCCTGGCTCCAGGCAGATGACATCCCTCCAGCTGAGCTCAAAAGCACCCCTGTCATCTGCTGCAGTGGTAAGCTGGTTGCTGAAGTCATGGTGTTGATGAGACTCTTGGCAGAAATATGACTATTCTTCAGGACTTTGAAGCCACTGCGATAGGCAGGAGTCTATAAATGGGGCCCAAAGATGTTCTCCCCTAACTCTGGAACGGCATCTGTGAGTTGGATCCCACAGTCCCATGCTCATCATATGTGGCACAGCTGACCTTAAGACAGGGAGGGAGACTGTCTGGATGACCCTGATCTATCACACAGCTGTGAAAAGCAGAGAACTGTCTCTGGCTGATGGTAGAAGGGGAAGTCAGAGAGATCCAAAGCATGGATGGACTCGGTGCGTGTTTGCCAGCTCTGCAGATACGCGAGGCCTCTGGGAGCAGAGTGTGGCCCCTGGCAGCCAACCAGCAAAGACACAGGGACCTCGGTCCTAAAACCACCAAGAACCGAACTCTGTCAACAACCCGAATGAGTTGGAAGCAGATTCTTCTCCTGAGTTTCCAGATGTGAGTGCAGCCCGGCCAACACATTAACTTCAGCCTGGTGAGACCCTGAGCAGAGAACCAGCCAAGCCCACCTGGGAAAGGGGAGCGCCTGTGGGGGGCTATATACATGATAATGTTAAATGAACTTGAAGGGTCAGCTACGACTCCAGAGCGGGTCAAACTTACATTTGCAAAATCAGTAATCAGAAGGATGAGGATGCTAAGGCTGGAGGGTGTCCACATATGCCCTTGTGAGGGTTCTGGATTGCCCTCCCAGCCTCTGAGCTCTTGGTGACCAGTTCAGGCTGAGAGAGCCATCTCTTGTCCCCAGGCTCCCACACATGGCAGGCCCTGGTCATAAGGGTTGGGCAGGTGCTCTCTGCAGACAGAGCTCCAGAGAAGCTGCGCTTTAGAAGATACTTCTAATCCCTGATGGGCTATTTGCATGTCCTGGATGGGATTTCGGCTCTTCCAAGTGATTTCTCTCCCCCCTCAACCTTGGTGCTGTTGACATTTTGGACCAGATCATTTTTTGCTAAGGGGGCAGTTCAGTGCATTGTAGATTGTTTAGTTGCATCCCTGGGCTCTACCCACTAGATGCCAGTAGCATCTCCTGAATTCTAACCAGCAGACGTTTCTCCAGACTTTGCCAAATGACTGCTGTGGAAGAAAGATTACCCCTGGTTGAGAAGCAGTGCTCCAGTGCTTGCTTGGTGGGCCCTGTCATTTTTCCTCCCGACAAGCACAGAGAACAAACCTCCTCCCGCATGCTGATGAATCATCATATTTCAATCAATGCATCACATCCATCAAACCCAGTGGGATGCTGTGTAGGTACGTGTGTGTGTGAGTGTGTGTTCCACTATTCCAGCCCATGTCAGTTCCATCAGAAGGAAGGAAGTGCTGGGGGAAGGAACATGCTTCCTGCTCAGGCCATCCTGCAAATCCCTGATGGTCCCGACTTGCCAGAGGTTTCCCGCAGATTGGCTTCTCCCACGTCATCACATACGGTTGTTCTTGTAAGGTCTTTTAGGCTGACTGACGGCGCCATGGATACTATGACGACCCCCGTGACCCACATGTACACCTCTGGAGGGCCTTCCGGAATTAGAAAACCTGAAGTAACTGGAAGACCATGAAAAGCAGAAGAATGGTCAACCCCTGTGGTGCCTAACTAACTTGAGACATTCTTCTATTGTTTATTATTCCGGCCTCAATTGACAAGGCCATTGGACTTTGTAACTGACCTTGGTCAACCTCATGATGCCACACCCTACGACCCCCTCCCAGCTTGCAAAAAACCACCCTAAACTGTAACTTTTGTAATTTTCCACTGCTTACCCCAAACCTACAAAACCAACTCCTATTCCTCCACCCTCCTGACTCTCTTTTCGGACTCAGCCCATCTGGACCCGCGTGAATAAAGCCATGTTGCTCACACAAAGCCTGTGTGGGGGGTCTCTTCATTCAGAGCATGCGTTTTGATAGTTCTCAGTCCTCTGGTCCTTGCAAAGGACTGGAGCTCCCTTTCCTAGACCTGTCAATGACCAGCATTGAGTCATGAGGCTGGCATTATCCTCCCCATTTGAAAGATGAAGAAACTAAGGCTCAGAAAGGTAATGTGAAGAGCTCAAGACAGCAGATCTGTCTTATTCTGAAGCCTGTTTTTATTATAGATTTCCCATCATAAAGCAACCTTCTAGATACGCAGCAGGTCACCGAGAAGAAAAATCCTTTAGTGATCTCACTTTGCACCCAGGCCACTGCCGAGCATTTATAGGTTCATTGGATTTCATTAAGTGTTTTAAGCCTACAGTGAAGAGCAGAGGATCAGGTTGGGCATCCTTTATCCAAAAGGACTGGGACCAGAAGTGTTTCAGATTTCAGAGCTTTTCAGGGTTGGGGATACTTGCATTACACTGACCAGCTGAGCGTCACAAATCTGAATATTTGAAATGTTCATTGTAGCACTTCCTTTGAGTACTGCATCAGCACTCAAACAATTTTGAGTTTTGGAGCATTTTGGATTTCAGATTCTGAGTGCTCAGCCTGTGTACCAGAAAGATGACACCTGCTACCCAGCTTAGTGCAACTTTGCTTTATGACTTAAGTTATTTAATACATGTGATAGAGACAGGAGGCAGCCAGAGGTCCCCCCCCCCCCGCCCCGCAAAGCTCCACCTTCAAGCCTAAAATAGCTTAAAGGCTGAAAAACCCAGACTGCATGTCCCGGAGAATCTCTGACCTGCCTGAGCCCTGGGATGATGGGGTGGAGTGTCAGGAAGTTCGTGCCATTTGCAAGGGAGAGGAGCCTGGCCTCTCCTGCTCCTGAGATTCAATCTATGGGGTGGGAAGCCGGCTAGCAGGACTCTCTCCTGCTTTACTGAGACTTATTTTTCCTTTTTGCCTAATAAATTCCATTCCCCCTGATCCTTCAAAGTGTCTGCAGGCCTAATCTTTCCTGGTCATGTGACAAGAACCTGTTGTTGTTTTTTTTTCCTACAACACATATATTAGGGCATTCTTGCATTGCTATAAAGAAATATCTGAGACTAGGTAATTTATAAGAAGAGAGATTGGGAGAGGAGGTGCCACACACTTTTAAATGACCAGATCATACATGTAAGGCAAAAATAAAATTCTAAGCCCCGCAACCTACTGATAAACCCTCCCCTTGGCCAAGAGCATTCTAAAATTAACTGGAAAGAGGGGTTCAGGTTTTATGGGAAGTGGGAGTCAGACACGCCTCCTTATCCCTCCCTCCAACATTAAAACAGAGATCTTAAGACAGACTAAGTCTGATAAGAAACATGTACAATCTATTCTCTGTGAAGCCTGCTATCTGGAGGCTCTATCTGCATGATAAAACCTTGGTCTCCACAACCTATTATCTTGACCCAGACTTTCCGTCCATGATTCCAGGTCTTTAAATAATAACTCTTTAAGCCAACTGCCAATCAGAAAATCTTTGACTCCACCCAGGACCTGGAACCCCACCTCCTCCAGTTCTCCAGCTGTCCCGCCTTGCCAGAAGAAATCAGTGTGCACCTTACATGCATTGATTGATGTGCCTCCCTAAAATGTCTAAACTCTAGCTGTATCCTGACCACCTTGGACACATATTCTCAGGGTTTCCTGGGGCTGTGTCACGGTCCCTCATAGTCGGCTTAGAATAAAACTCTTCAAATATTTTGCAGCGTTTGACACTTTTCACTGACACTCACTATTGCAAAGACAGCACCAGGCCATTAGGAATCCACCCCCATGACCCAACGCCTCCCACCGGGCCCCACCCCCAGCATTAGGGATTACAATTTGACATGAGATTGGAGCAGGGACAAATATCCAAATTATAGCAATAGGTTTCTATTGAAAAATCAGGCCACATGCAGTGGCTCATGAATGTAACCCCAGAACTCTGGGAGACCGAAGCAAGATGATTGCTGAGGCCAGAATTTCAACACCAGCCTGGGCAACACAGTGAAAGCCTGTATCTACAAACAATTTTTCTAAAAATAGCCAGGCACGGTAATGTGTGCCGGTAGTTTCAGCTACTCAGGAGGCTGAGGAGGGAGGATCATCTGAGCCTAGGCGTTGGAGGCTGCTGTGAGCTATGATCACACCACTGCACTCCAGTCTGGGTGACAGAGCAAGACTCTGTCTCAAAAAAAGAAAAAAGAAAAATTACACATGTGTAGAGAACATACATATCAAAAATGATGGGCTCAGTGAATTTTCCCAAATTGAAATCAGCCCCCAGATTAAGAAATCATCTATTACCAGTACCCTCGGGAGCCCCTCAAGTGCCCATGGTTGATTTTTTTTTTTTTTTAGGAAACAAAGCATGATAGATCAAATTGGTCCCTGTGAATAACCTGCCCACCCCATTCTTCTCTCTCTCATCCCAGAGGTCCCATAAGCCTAAATACAATGCTGGTTATTCCCATATTTGCCTTTACATTTATAGAGCATGGGCACATACACCCCTGTGCGATATATATTATTGCTTTCATGCTTAGAACTTTATATAAGTAAGATGTTATGCTTTTCTCATTCTAAAATGATGTTTTGAGGTTTGTTCATAGTCGTGGGTTGTGACTCTCTGGGGCAGGTGTCGTACAGGTGGTGAAAAGAATTTACCAAGACAGCTATAGGTAAGGAAAGGCAGATTTATTAGAGAAAGTATGAAAAGATGTTGCAAGGAAGCAAGGGGCGGGTCAGCAAGAGGGGAGCTGACTGCAAGCGGGCAAAGCTTGCTGGAGATTTTACAGGCCGGTGCTTGGGCTTGGGAGGGCTATGTTCAGTACCGAGACCACCAGGCTGCAGGGAGCTAAGCTGCGTGTTTCTATCAGCCAGGGGTCTGGTCATAGCTGGGCACAGGAGGATTGTGAGTTACACTGTGCAAGAGGTCAATGGTCCCGCACCCTGTCCTGGACAGGCAGGCTTACAGCTTGTCTGCTTTCTCTTTTTCCTTTCCCTCGGCTCCACCAGCCTGACTCCACCTCCCTAATTAGAACTCCACATCCATGTCCATCAACGTAGCTGTAGTTGTTTTTGCTGCAAATAGGTCACAAGGCATTTCTCCACTCTCCCGTTGATGGACACTTTGATGGTTCCTAATATTTCTCTGTTACACACAGATACTGCCTGAGTCTCCCTGAGTACGGCTCCGGCATGCTGGAATGGGAGATTGTTCAGGGCACAGACACGCAGGGCTGGGACGGGTGCTGGTGCATCATGGGATGTGGGTGTGTACAGTTTTGCTCTCCACGGGGGTTGTATCAGACTCGTAGGAATTTTAAACTGGGGACAGTATCAATGACTTCTATCTAAAAGCCACAAACTGTAAGCCTATGCAGCTAAAAAAAGCTTGAATAATATTTGAATCACCAATGCTAATATTTACAGATGGGAAGAGTTCATGCAAAATCCATATTTGTAGCTTTTTGTGAAAAGTTGGGCAATTCTGGGCCCAGGCAGCGACAGAGGTGCTTCTCGAGGCAGAAAGGAAGGGGGCAAATACCCCAGCTTCCCTCCTGTCCCTCCGAGCTCTGCCTCCCTCCTGTCCCTCCGAGCTCTGCCTCCCACGGCCAAACCCAGCTGGCTCAGTGGCCTGCAGGGGTCTCAAAAAGTTCATTAGAAGGGCTGACCTCATCCCTGTTCTGTGCCTCTTAAACATCGCACGACGTTCTCATCAACGTGACGTCACGCTTCTTGAGAGCAGACAGAAGTTATCGGCCATCTCTGTCTCCAGAGCCAGCCTGAGAGCCTGGTCCTCGTAGGAACCAGATTGGCTTAACGGAGGTGACTTCATGTTACCGGAAGAAATGCAGACAGTGACCCTTAACCGGGCTCTCTAACCAGTCTCTCACACATTCCAGGCAATTAATTAAAATGTCGAATTAGAAATGGGCAGGGTCAATATTTTAAGTCTATGGCCCATATGGTCTCTGTCACAACTATTCAACTCTGCAGCTGTATAGCATCAGGAGCCATATACAATAAGCAAGTGAATGGCTATGGCTGTGTTACAATAAAACTTTATTTGCAAAAATAGGCAGTGGGCCACATTTGGCAGTGGGCCACATTTGGCAGTGGGTTGCAGTTGGTGGCCCCTGCTATGGGCCATGATGCAATTGGTACCACCTGAGATTACATTTGCACAGCTATTAGCAGTGACCTTGAAAGTCAGGCCACCAAAAGAGTGCTGAACTGCTCTGTGCTAGAAGGAAAGAGAAATTTGGAAGAGGGAATACTTCAAAGAGAGGATGGGAGAGGACAGGGGATGAGGAGGGGAGGAGAGGAAAGATGAGCTGGACAACAGGGCCAGGGGCAGAACCCAGATGGTGAACACAGCCTTTTTAAGATGAGGGAGACACAGCTTTCAATTACAAGGTATCCTTGGTTACTGATCTAAGCCTTCAGTAAAGTCTGCTCTGTCCCCACATGCCTTTGTGAGTGGTGTGTGTGTGTGTGTGTGTGTGTGTGTGTGTGTATGTGTGAGAGAGATGAGGGTTAACAGAATGTTCTGTCTTCCCGAGCGCCAGGCAGCTTCCCAGCGCTCACGGCCCCCCTCAATGCAGGCTGCACGAAACTCACTGATACAACTACCTGGAAAGGTAGAAAAGAATCTGAAGTTCAAAGAGGTTAACCCAAAGTCACACAGCCAAAATGGAGCAGAAACAGAAACCCAATCCAAAGCCCAGAATCTTTCCTTGATTGACCAAACAGCCGGAGAGTGAAATCATTTTTTCTGTGTCCTGGAATGAGCTTTGGTGCATCCCTTTGAATATGGGTTGGATTCATGGGGATTTAGCCGCAAACCAAACCCTGAGGCCAGAGAAATACGAATTAAACCTGGGGAGGTGCAAGGAGGTTACCTTATGCTCCTCCCTCCCCTGGACCTGGCCCTTGCCTTGGGTACTTCCCCACTACCCTGAGACCCCTGCTTCTCTGAAGTGGGGGTGACCTGGGCTCTCTCTGCTTCTCTGGGAACTGGAAAGGGGGTGGGATGTTTTGTCATCTCTGATGCCAGCACCTGGCATGATGTCATCCCGCTACCTGGCACCATTATGGCAGAAGGATAATTTGGCCTTGGGCCATTTATTCAAGAATCCTCCAATTTAGACTTTTGACATTATCTATAAAGAAACTTAGATGTCTCATCATTGAATCTTATGCAAAATGTATTACTTTGTTAAACATAAACACTTATATTTTACCACAATTTTGACATCCCTTTTTGCCTTAAAAAATCTTTTTAAAAAATATGGGATGGCTTTGGCCTTCCTCAGCCTCAGAGAGGCCCTCATTAGGTATCAAACCCGAGAGCTAAACAAAAGCTGATTTATGCAAAATATAAAAGTATCACAAGTCAGGGATCAGACAGGCTTCTGTGACAAGCACTCCCTAATCAATTCCATCCTGGCCCCCTTCGAGAGTCTATGAAACAATAAACACGACATTAAAATGGGCAGTGGGAGCCGGGCGCAGTGGCTCACGCCTGTAACCCCAGCACTTTGGGGCGCCGAGGCAGGCAGATCACAAGGACAGGAGTTTGAGACCATCCTGGCCAACATGGTGAAACCCTGTCTTTACTAAAAATGCAAAAATTAGCTGGGTGTGACGGCGCGCACCTGTGATTCCAGCTACTAGGGAGGCCAAGGCAGGAGAACTGCTTGAACCTGGAAGGCGCAAGTTGCAGTGAGCTGAGATTGCGCCACTGCACTCCAACCTGGGAGACAAAGCAAGACTCCATCTCGAAACAAAACAAAACATCAATAACGGGCAGTGGGGCTCTTCAGCTTCTTGCCCATCTGACAGCTGCTCTAGGGACATGAATGCAGGATTTTATTTCCAATTTCAGGGATGTCTAAACTACATCCACGGACTCCTTAAATACCCACATTAAGACATTTCGGTGGAGCCTTTTTAAATAACAAAAACAGTAACAAAACATAATTCATATTCGCTGCGATTGTCCTCCAGGTGTAGTCTTTAAGCAGACATTCTACAGCTCCCAAATTCAGGGGCTGGAAGCGCGGCTTTTCCGTGAGGTGGACTTAGGTTCAATCCCTGCCCGGAGGATATTGGGTAAATGGACCCATGAATGGGACCAACCTGGCCGAGTTAAGATAATTGAATTAATATTTGCGAGGTGCACAGAAGGGTGCCTGGCATACCAGAAGTGCCCAATCAAGGTTAGCGCTCACCAGCATCGTTGGCTCCCTTCCCTTTTGAGGCCTGGGTAGGGCTGGTGAGGAGGGATCACCCTGCCCACCTGAGACCTGCGGCTCCCACACCGCTGGGAGGACGCCGGGCTGCCCGAAGCGGCCACAAGAGGGAGCACTTGCCTTTCCTAACGCCGCGGCCCACCGGCGCCCAGACTTCCACTTAGGGGCAGACCACGTGGGCTCCCTAGACCTTGGAGCCTAACCCAGAACCTTCTCTCCCATCCACAGCTGGCGTTAGGGTGCGGTAGGAAGGGCGCTATTCCCAGTGGTTCTCTATGCACTTGGGACAGGGCTCTAATTTATGCTTGAGCACCGTGGCCTGAGATTTCTTCTCTGCCAGCCTCAAGGGCTGATCCTCTCACTTCATCTTGCCCTTAGCACCCCAATTCCTTACAGCAGGTCCCCACACCCCACTGCGGGATATGTTAGGACTGGCAGGGTCAAGTCCGTTGCCAGATGCTTCATCCCCCGACCTCCTGGGGCTTCTGGAAAAGGCCGTATTTCCTGTCTGTTCTGTGGGTGCAGCAGACGTGCTTCCAGCCCCATGCTCCTGCCTCGAAGGTGGCAGCTGTGGTGGCTATCCTGAGACTGGAAGGTGACAAATATAAACAGAAAACAAAATTCTAGGCCCACAGCTAACTGAATGTATCCCTCGTCTTGGCCAAGGTTTTCCTAAAGTTAACCTGAAACACGAGTTCAGACCATGATGGGAAGGGCAGTGGGACAGGCCTCGTTATGCCCTCTGCCCTTTGGAACTGAGGCACAGCTGAACAGCATGGACATTAAAACAGAGACCTTAAAGCTGACAACGCCGGCTCTGTAGCAGTAAGATGCCAACGTGACAGATAGCAGGCTCTGGAAGAAATCGAAGTATTCTCCCCAAAATATATTTCTCTGACATATTTTGAAATGGCCTTGCAAAGCTGTCACTTGTGCGGAAAATCTACATTCTGTAGAGAATCCTCTTCCCTTTCCAGGCCTGTTTTCCTGATCCAGGAGCGAATTAACGAAGTCTAGCATCGTTTTAAACCTGATAAGAAGCATTTACAATCTATTCTCCCTGAAGCCTGCTACCTGGAGGCTTCACCTGCGCAGTAAGAACCTTGATCTCCACAACTCCTTAACCCAGACACTCCTGTCAAGTGATTCTAGGTCTTTAAACTCTTTCAACCAGTCACCAACCAGGAAATCAGAAAAATCTTCGATATCACCTATGCCCTGGAAGCTCCTCTCCCTGCTGTTCCCACCCCCACCTTTGTGTTATCTCTGTCTTTCCAGAGGGGACATTTTTCTTTAGCACGTGTAAAATGTATAATACACATCAATCTCGGGACCCCCCCAAAAATAACTAAGACAAAGGGAAAAGTCAAGCTGGGAACTGCTTAGGGCAAACCTGCCGCCCATTCTGTTCCATAGCTTCTAGGGTAAAAAAGCTGCGTACCTCCCTCACAATCTGTCCACCAGGAAATTTCTTGCTGATAAAGGACACACAGAACTCCAAGTCATCCCTCTGCTCCCTGAGATAAATGCATATCTGATGCTTCCTTGGAAAGGCTAATCAGAAACTCAAAAGAATGCAACTGTTTGTCTCTTATCTACCTATGACCGAGAAGCCCCCTCCCTGCTTTGAGTTGTTCCGCCTTTCCAGACCGAACCAATGTACATCTTACACATACTGACTGATGTCTCATGTTTCTCTAAAATGTGTAAAGTGAAACTGCCCCGACCACCTTGGGCACATGCATCAGGACCTCCTGAGGCTGTGTCACGGGCACATCCTTAACCTTGGCAAAATTAGCTTTCTAAGTTGATTGAGACCTGGCTCAGATATGCGGGGTTCACACATGTATTGACTGATGCCTTATGCCTCCCTAAAATGTATAAAATGAAGCTGTAACCTGGCCACCTTGGGCACATGTGCTCAGGATCTCCTGGTGCTGTGTCACAGGCCGTGCTCACTCATATTTGGCT
Source organism: Cacajao melanocephalus (assembly GCA_963573385.1). NCBI lineage: Eukaryota > Metazoa > Chordata > Mammalia > Primates > Pitheciidae > Cacajao > Cacajao melanocephalus. Next base: position 21,814 of record CAUYLG010055075.1, on the reverse strand, counting down.
CAGAATAAACCTCCTCACATATTTTACAGAGTTTGACTCTTCTTGTCAACACAAGCCAAAGGCACAAAAAAGACAAGCTGGGGAGCAGGAAGACAGCCTGGCCCACCCAGGCCTCCTGTCCCTCCTGGGGTTACCCTAACATGCACGGGCCGCTGTCCCCTCCAAGGGCTGCCTGTGGCCTCAAGGCCCTGCTCCCGCCTGGTCGCCGAAGTCTCCTCCTTGCTAACTGCCACCTGCTCCTGCAGCCTTCCCTTCTGCTGCTGCACCATACAGTCCTGCAGCCTTCCCTTCTGCTGCTGCACCATGCAGTCCTGCCTCAGGGCACTTGCACTTGCTGGTCCTCTGTCTGGAAAGTTCTTCACCCAAATTTTCAGACAGGGTGGCTCCATCATTCACACCTCAGCTCAGCTGTTACCTCCCCAGAGGCACTTCCCTTGACCTTCTCCTCTTTCATGCCTGCTCTGTTGTGCACTACTATGTTTCAGACTTTTCACAGCACCCTGTGGTCTGTGACAGTGGCAGGACACAGACAGAAGCCTAGGCAGATAGGAGTGGGTCCCCAGTGAAACTCCACCTTCAAGCCAAAAGCAGCCTGAAGGCTGAAAGGTCAAACTGCTGATTCCGGATGAAACCCACGACCTAGAACAGAAGAGTGAGAACTTCTGTTCCTGCTTGCCTGTCCTTTCCTGATTGGTTCCTTGTGAATGCTTTTTAACCAATCAAATGTGGCCTTTTCCAATACTGCCTATGGCCCGACCCTCCCCCATCTGGGCCTATAAAAACCCCAGACTCAGTCACACTGAGAGAGACCACCTGACATAGGGTGAGAGACCACCTGCCCGTCCCCTCTCCACTGAGAGCTGTTTCTTTGCTCAATAAAATTCTCCACCCTCATCACCTTTCAGTTGTCAGCATGACCTCATTCTTCTTGGATGTGGGACAAGAACTCAGAACCCACCAAATGTGGATACTCAGAGGGCTGTAACACTGTGCTGTCTCTGTCAGCCACCCCATGTGATGGGAAGCAGTAACGGGACCGGGCTTCCCCAGAGCTGTGGGCTGGAGTGGGGCAAGGGGCTGACAGAGCTGTTAACACACCACCGTCCATCAGACTGTGGAAGTCAGTACTCAAAGAGCTAATTAGCACATGTAACACCCTTTCTGGGGCTTCAGCATTGTGGGAACCCCCGGCTGGGTGCTACCACATTCCCCTCGGGGTGACCTGCCTGGTACAGCCACAAGTCCTGCACAGAGCCCACCCCTGTGCCAGCATTTGGAATGCTGACTGGACCCCACACTTTCTCCTCACACACCCCTTTCAGACACCTTCAATGCAGTTGTGGTGGCCGTGGGATCCACGGGGCCACTCAAACTCTCTGTGCTTCATTTTCCTCATCTGTAAGTGCAGCTTTCAACTGGAGCAACCTGATGCACTCCTACAGAAGAAACTTAAATTGCATATGGAATGCAAGTACATCTTGAATGCAATAAATGTTCACTTTTATTGGGGTCAGGAGGAGCATTAAGCACCAGAGAAGTAACCCAAGTGGCTATGTGGAGATACTCCTGTCACTCCCAGAAACCTGGGCTGTGATGGACTCCAACTGTGCCCTTTTCTTCCAAGCCCCACAATCCACTGTGTTGCTCTTGTGTATTTACAGACTCTGCACATGCACACTGTCACCAAGTGTTTACTTGGTGTTTACTGAGCACCCTCTGGGGGCTAGACACTATGTCAAGTACAGCAGAGTCAAGCAGTTACTAGCAGAGTCTGGAGAAATACGGCCTAGATTTGAATGCTAGCTCATAACTCACTAGCTATGCGATCTTAGGAAGATACTGACCCTCTCTATGTCTCTGTTCTCTCTTTTTTCAAATGGGGATAGTACTTACCTCTTGGGGAGGTTTTGAGGATTAAATGAATTGCTAGATATACAAGAAACGGAACAGTGCTTGGGACGTGGTGAATGCCATCCAATTATTAGCTATTAATGGCTACTTTAAAAGTATGCTTGACCTTCTTGAGGGCTACATATGAAGGCATTGAGGGTAACTGAGTTCCTTCAGAATTGAAGCAGCACTGGTTAATATGGATTGAGCCCTTTTTCTACGCCTACACACTTTATTCAAGGGTTAATACACTGTTCCTTAAAGGGCCAGGTAGTAAAGAATAAAGTCTTTCCAGGCCAGAGGCAAAAAATGAGGCTATTATGAAGGTACTTATATAACCACTTAAAATGTAACCATTTCAAAATGAGAAGGAAGAAAACATTCTTAGCTCAGGGGCTTTAATAAAAACTGGCAGCTGGATAGATTTGGTCTGCAGACTGGAGTCGGCCTATCTCTGCTTTATATCATTCAATGCTTACAACAACACAACACAAGTACCATTATTACCTCCACTTTAAGACTCGGAAGCTTTGTCTCAGAGAGATTGAGTGACTTTCCCAAGGCCACAGAGCTGTCGACTGTATTGCCGTCTGTCTGTCCCTTCTGTTCCGTTAATATCTGCTTTATATATTTAGGTGCCTTGATGTTGGTCCTGGGAGATGTCCAGTCCTTAATGGATTTTTCTTGGATGCCTGAATGATGGAATTGGGACATGAGGCATGTAGATGTCTGACTTCCCAAACAGCATTTTGATGAGAAAGAAGGGTTCCATGATTTGGGGGCTTGATACACAGAGCTATAGAGCAGGAGGTCTCTTGAGAGTAAGAGGGAGCTCTTCAGACTACAAGATAAGCAAGGCTCCTCCATGGTCCCTGCTGAGCTCCCTGTGAGGCCAAGATAACAATTTAATGACTGCAATGCATGAGCTAACTGTTGAGTGCTTTAAAATAGCTAGAAAACAGCCATTTCACATAGCCAGTTCCTGCTATATATTCCCTATTCCATTAGCTTGTGTTCCAGAAGGGGCCTGTGACAGAGCAGGAGCATCACCATCTTACACAAGCCCCTCATTCTAAAGTTCACCTTAATTAAAAAAAAATCTCCTAAATCCAAAGGGCATCAGCCTAATGGCTAATGTCAGCGCCACCAGAAACCACAAATAACATCTCCGACCAGAAACATTCAAACTCCTCCCCATTTGGAGACATGCTAGCCCCAAGATAAGGCACCTCTGGCTGGGAAGGTGCCAGCCTTGAGATAAACACACTCTGGCTGGAAAGATATCTACATCAAGATAAATTCCCCTCCTTCCAGACCAACCCCACCATAAAACTTCTCTCACACAGAAACATTCCAAGCTTATAATAAGCCCCTCACCCAAAAACCAATATATATTCTTAGTCTGAAAGCAAAAGTGCCCCTGACTGAAATTGGCCAGAAATCCCTCTCAGCTTTTACTGAAAGTAAACCTGTCTTTAACTGCCAAGCCTGTTTTGTGTTTCCTTCTTCTTTCTTTAACTCTTACAGGCTGTAGCATCATTTCTGTCCTAGAGGGATCTTCTCGTCTTAATGGACTGGCAAACCACACACAACTGACCTCACAAGGGGCCCAGAGAGCCACAGAGAAGAAGCACTTGTGTGATGGCTCACCTGACATGCCCAGCCTCGAGGCCTTCGCACTTGTGGTTCCCATTATGTAAAGTACAAGTCAGCAGACTTTTCCTACAAACGGCCAGAGAGCATATACTTTAGGCTTTGTTGGCCTTATGATCTGTTGAAACTACTCAGCTCTGTTACTGTAATAGGAAAGCATCCACAGATAAGATAATGCATAATGGCTGGATGCAGTGACTCACACCTGTAATCCTAGCACTTTGGGAGGCCGAGATGGGCAGATCACCTGAGGTCAAGGGTTCTAGACCAGCCTGGACAACATGGTGAAACCCCATCTCTACTAAAAATACAAAAATTAGCCAGGCATGGTGGCGGGTGCCTGTAATCCCAGCTACTCTGGAGGCTGAGGCAGGAGAATTGCTTGCACCCAGGAGGCAGAGTTTGCAGTGAGAAGAAATTGTGCCACTGTAATTCAGCCTGGGCAATAAAGCAAGACTCCATCTCAAAAGAAAAAAGGGATAATGATATATAATGAAAGTGCATGGCTGTGGTTGTGTTCCAATAAAACTTTATTTATAAAAACAGGTGGTAGGGCAGATTTGGCCTGTGAACCTTAGTTTGCGAACTCCTGACCTAGAGCACTCTCCCTCCAGGAAGCTGAAAGGCTCCCTCTTTCATTCTTCCAGTCATCTGTGTAGTGACCACCCTATCCAAACAGCCACACCCCTGCTCCTCAACCTTCCTTTACTCCCCAGCAAAATCCTTACTACTCTGTGAAATTCCATTATATATTAATTTATCGGTTTATCATCTGCTACCCACCTTTGGGAATGTAAGATCAATGAGAGGTACCCGGAGCTTGTAGAAATGTTTGGTATATAGTAGACACACAATAAATATTTGTGGAATGAATAGATCTCAAAGAACAATAACCATAAACACAAATAACAGCAAATTCTTTCTGCAAACTTATTAATATATTCCTGACACTCTGACACACATATGCAAAATGTTATTGAATTCTTTCAATAGCCCTATAATGTGGGATCTTTTATTAAGCCCATTTTACAAAAGAAACTGGGGTTCAGAGAAGTAAAGTTACTTGCCCAAATGGTGATGTTTGCCATCACAGGAAAACATCACAGAATGCTAGGGCTGACTAGGATCTTGAAGATCAATTTTACTCTAACCCTGGCACTATACAAACGCAGACACTGGGATTTGGCAAGAGGAAGCCACATGCCAAAGGTCACATAGCAAGAAAGAGACAAGGTAGAGTAAGGACCAGTGTCCTCGCCTTCCTGGCTGTAGGATGCTCCACCTCCAGCGTGTCCTGTGAGTGCAGGCAGCACCCTGAGTACTGTTAGTTCCCTGCGTGATCTGCCACTGTGAGGACGGTGACCTGCTTGTGGCCTGTGAGCCCTGGAACCAGAGCTTTCTCTCTGGTCCCATAGGTCAGATCAGGGACAAACTGCATGCCAGGCTTCCTCCCTGAATCATCCAATACAGGTGAAGCCAGGTTATCTCAGCACCTGCATCCCCCAAGAGGCTGCAGATGCGAAGCCTCTATAAAGCAGGCAATAAAAACTGCCAGCAGCCATCCCAGGAATACTAAACAAGCTCTCTCTCCGTCCTGGTGCTGGACGCTATCCCCACACACAACACAGTCGGCTCTAGGGGAGGGAGAGGCTCTCTGTTTTTTATAAGTGCTCTTAGTCACGTGTTGTTTTTTATGGGAAAAAAAATCATGAGAACCAGTTTCCTCTTTCCTAAATTAATCCCACTCTTTCTATTTTCAAAGAGCATTTAAGGGCTGAAGGCCAGAGCCCTCAAAGCCTGCACACCTCCAGCTTGTGTGGGGCCGAGCACAGCTGCAGAGGGCCTGGCTGTGCCTATGACGGGGGTTTCCTGGCCAGACAGAAGGGGACATATTCGTCTGCTAGGGATGTCACAACAAAGTGCCACAGACCGAGTGGCTCAAACAACAGCTTATTATCTCACAGGTCTAGAAGCTAGAAGTTCAAAAGCAGAGAGTCGGCAGGGTTGCTTTTCTTTCTTTATTTTAATATCGTTTTGAGACAAAGTCTCTCTCTGTCACCCAGGCTGGGGGGAGTGGTGCAATCTCTGCTTACTGCAACTTCTAACTCCCGGTTCAAGCAATTCTCCTGCCTCAGCCTCCTGAGTAGGTGGGATTACAAGTGTGCACCACCACACCTAGCTAATTTTTATGTATTTTTAGTAGAGATGGGGTTTTACCATATTGGCCAGGCTGGTCTTGAACTCCTGACCTCAAGTGATCTGCCAACCCCGGCCTCCCAAAGTGCTGGGATTACAGGTGTGAGCCACCACACCTCCCAGGGTTGCTTTTCTGAGGCCTCTCTCCTTGGCTTGCAGGCGGCTGCCTTCTGCCTGGCCTCACATGGTCTTGCCTCTGTGTGTGTCTGAGTCCTAATCTCTTCTGCTAAGCAGACCAATCATATTGGATCAGGGTCTACCCAGTGACCTCATTTAACCTTAATTACCTCTTTAACAGCCATATGTCTAAGTACAGTCACCTTCTAAGGTACTGGGACTTAGTATTTCAACATATAAATTTGGGGCCAAGGAAATAATTCAGCCCCTAACAGTGGGCTTATCTGCAAATGCTCCTTGGCTGGCAACGTTCAGCCCTAGCAACATCCCCAGCCACAGCATGCCTGACATCGGAGCCAGGACAGTTCCTTACTGGGCAACACTGTCCAACATACTGTGGGGTATTTAACATCCAAGCACCCCCTACCCAAATAACAGCACCAGAGCTCTGGGGTCAGGACTCAAATCCAGCACTACCCAGCACTAGCTGTATGTGTGGCTTTAGGCAAGGCACGCCCTCTTTGCCCTCAGCTTACTGTGGAATGTAGGGTTGTCACAGTCATTATTTACTGCATCACAACATGTTTTCCAAAGGTTGGCTTGTGTGCTCCTGAAAGGTGATGATTTCGAGGAGAGTGACAAAGGATGTCCTCTATTTCGTTTGTGTGTATAATAACGTATTAGAAAATATAATTAGCCCAAGTAAAGGATTTCGCTATAAGTGTTTCTTCTAAAAGTAAATTGATTTAAAGTGCATAATTAGCAAACAGAAGGCGCGATGGCAAACACAATGAAAGCGGCATGAGAATGACCGGCGGGAGAGACAGGAAATGGACACGGGGTGCCATGTACACAGTCAGAGGCTCATTGGCAATGCTTGGCACAGGCAGCCATACCAGTCGCAGTCCCAGCAGGAAGTCAAGAGTGCCCTGAAACTGAGTGATCAGAAGAGCATTTCATAACAGAGGTCTCTGGCAGGACTGTAGAATAAACCCTGACCCTGCTTCATCCATCCCCGCTCCTCCTGAGGTGTCAGACCCCTGTGCCTGCCCCTGCAGAATCCCCGGCTTCCTCCCTCACCACTTCCCCCCCTAGAAGCTGTGCCCCAGCCATCTGGGCCTTTTTCCTTCCTCCCACAAGTTGTGCCCTCTCTTGTCTCCATGCCTTTGCATGTGGAATCCTAATTCACCTGGGTGATGTCAAGGTCCCCCAGTCCTTAGACATGTCTGAGAATCCAGCTGCTCATCTGTTCGCTGGGGGACAAGTCCAGCTGCAGATGTGCCGCCTCCTGCAGGAAGGGCTCCAGCCCCCAAAATACATCCCAGCCGTGCGCTGAGAGCTCGCCGTGCATTGCACTCTGTATGAGTGGATTTATGCTCATAGCCTTATTTAATCTTCAGGATTACCTGTTTTACAGATTTATTTGATCTTCATGCCCCCATTTTACAGATGAGGAAATTGAGCCTGGGAGAAGTGAGATGTCCCTCCCAAACCCAGCAAAGAGCCACCTGTGTGCAGGGCTGCTGACTTAGAACCACCTGGCACAAGACAGTTCCCCACACCACTCCGTCTCCCTTCTCCGGGAGGAGGGCCCAGCAACTCGACCAGAATCTTTTCTCCCAAAGGCTCAGCGGAGGAACAAGTTGAGGATGCTCAGCATAAACCCAACTGCAGCCCATCAGTCCTCAAGCTCACGAGATCCACTTCAGTGGCACACAGAGGAGTAGCTGCAGTGTCTCCTGTGGGCACCAATGCCTGAGCCTGTCACCTTCTGGCAAATCATCCATGCACTACAGCCACTCAGGGAGCTATGAAGAGGCTTCAATGCTCTTCTTTCAAGAAGGTTCCTACCAGTAGCAGGCAAAGGCCGGGCAACTCTGGTGGGGTGGTGTGTGTGGGGTGTGTGTGTGTGTGTGTGTGTGTCAAGGTCTGGCTTTGTCACCCAGGCTGAAGTGCAGTGGCACGATCTCGGCTTACTGCAACCTCCCACCTCAGCCTCCCAAGTAGCTGGGATGACAGGTACACACCAGCATGCCCAGCTAATTTCTGTATTTTTCATAGAGATGGGGTCTGTGTTGCCCAGGCTGATCTTGAACTCCTGGGCTCAAGCAATCCTTCCACCTCAGCATCCCAAAGTGCTAGAATTACAGGCGTGAGCCACTGTGCCTGGCAATATTTTGTAAGGTAGTGATTCTTCTCACTTCTAGACAGCTGAGTTTTTTTTCTAGATTCAGGGCCTCCAAGAAGAAACCACAGAGTAGAAAACAGGAAAAATGGGAAAGGAGTCAATCTCTGGCTTTGTAAAAACAGAATTATTTATCTATTTTACTTTTATTGTGGTAAAATACATAAAACATAAAATCTACCATTAGCGACATTTAGGGCATTCACATGTTGTGCAAACTTTATCACTATCTAGTTCTAAAACATTTTTATCACCCCCAAAGGATGATACCACTAAATGTCACTCCGCATTCCCCACCACCCCAGCCTCTGGCCACCGCTAATCTTTCTGTCTCTCTAGATTTGCCTATTGTGGACATTTTATATAAACGTTCTTTCACTTAACATAGTGGCTTCAAGTTCATCCAGGTTGTAGCATGTATCAGTATTTCATTCTTCCTGTGGCTGAATAATATTCCGTTTTATGGAGACACCACACTTTGCCATCCATTCATCAGCTGAAGGATGATAGGCTGTTCCTATCTCTTGCCTCTTATGAGGAATGCTGCTATGAATTATCACATACAAGATTCTGTCTGAACACTTGTTTTCAATTCTTTTGGGTATATACCCAGGAGGAGAATTTCTGGGTCTTATGATAACTCTATGGTAACTTACTAAAGACTCAATCACTGCCCTTTGAGTTTCAAATAGCCATCATTTTTGGAAAAAGGAAGGCCTTTCAGTTATAATTAATGCATTTGGGAGCACACTGATGAGTGGGGAAGGATGGGTCCCCTGCAGCCCAGGAGAGAAAGGATGCCTTGGGCCAGGGTTGGAAGAGAGAGGAAGGGAGAGACGAGATGAGCGAGGCAGGTGAGTGGGGCCCGAACCCTGGCGTTGGAGCAGCAGGGACCCGCCAGGCTCCTGCTCCATCAGAGAAAAATTTCCATCAGCTCAGAAGAAAAATGAACCAAGACTATGAATGGGCACTTCAGAGAAGAAACTCACACAGCTAAAAATACGTAAGAAGTCAAGAAGGCATGCTCCTCATTCAAGAGTGCCAATTCTGACACTGAGTTACAAGTCTTCAAAAAAATCTAACAAATTGGCTAAAATGTTAATGATGGAGCATATTCCACATTTGTTATGGAACTGGGAAACGAGGACCCAGATAATCCCCTGGTGGAAGCACAAACGGCACAACCATTTTGGAGAGTGATTTGACAGAATCCATTTAAATGAAGCCCTTTTTTACCCTCTAAATTTCACTATCAGGAAAGCTATAGAAATAAAGGCCCAAGTAAGTGAAGATTTATGTTCAAGGATGTTCATGTAACACCATGGGCAATGTGTGTGAGTCACACACACATTTACACACACAGAAACCACCTAAATGTCCATCGGTGGGGGACTGGGTTAAGGACGTTAGGATACCTAAAGGAACCAGAAAAGTGTCAAGTCATGAAATGGGGCCGGACGCGGTGGCTCATGCCCGTAATCCCAGCACTTTGGGAGGCCAAGGCAGGTGGATCACAAGGTCAAGAGATCGAGACCATCCTGGCCAACATGGTGAAACCCCATCTCTACTAAAATACAAAAATTAGCTGGGTGTGGTGGTGCACACCTGTAGTCCCAGCTACTTGGGAGGCTGAGGCAGGAGAATTGCTTGAACCCGAGAGGCAGAGGTTGCAGTGAGCCATTTCACCACTGCACTGCAGCCTGGCGACAGAGCAAGACTGTGTCTCAAAAAAAAAAAAAAGTAAAAAAAAAATGCATTGGAACGGAATCATTTTCTGTGTGCTTTACTCCCAAATCAGGGAATTATAAATAAATAAATAAATAAATAAAATAAAGTCACGAAATGAACCATGTCCCTCTCTTTGCAAGGCTCAAGTGAGATAGGAACATTTTAGGAGAATTTAGGATAATGCAATGACATAATTTCATTTGCGTGTGTGTTTTGTAAACTCTGTGTGACATGTTTATAAATTGCTGTTGTTCAGGCCCATGCCATCCAGGCTCCATGTCCTTGACCCTGGGAGGCAGAGGTGGTGCTGTCCCTGCACAGAACAGCCACACACCACCCACTCGGCCAGACAAATATTTGGGTCTACTGGTCTCCTCCAGCACTTGCTGCAGACTGGAGCTGGGCTGGGTGGTGGAGGGGAACTGTGCCCCATCAATGCTGCTCTTCAAACAATATTCCCCTGGCTCTTTACCACACAGCCAGATGGCAGAATCCAAAGCTTACTGAGTCCATGAAGAAGATGGAGATTTCAGAGCTGCTTCCCCTGCGGGGCTCCAGGGGCTGGCACAGGACTTGGCTTCTAGAGTCTTTGGGGCCCTCAGACTACACCCTGGACCCTCTTCCTGGTGTCACTTTTATTCCTCAGTGGTTTGAGCGCTTCCCCTCTGCTTTTTTCCTGGGGTCCAACCTCCCTTTGTCTGGCTGGAATTGTGGGTTCCATTGGCTCTCTGCTTTCTGTTCTAGTCTAACCTGGGGGATGGAATGGGGGAGGCTTGAATGTTGAAGGTGGAGAAGAGAAAAGAAGAAAAAGCCCATGATGGTCAGGATTGAGGATGGAAGAATCTAAGAAGAGCTGGCTATCTTACTAATACGGCTTGGCTCTGTGGCCCCAAGCAAATCTCATCTAGAAATGTCATCCCCATAACTCCCACACGTTGAGGGCAGGACCTGGTAGGAGGTGACTGGATCGTGGGGGCAGTTTCCTCCATCTTGTTCTCATGGTAGTGAGGGAGTCCTCCCGAGATCTGATGGTTTTATAAGCATCTGGCATTGCCCTTGTTTGCATTTCTCTCTCCTGCTGCCTTGTGAAGACGATCCTTATTTCCCCTTCACCTTCGCCATGATCGTGTTTCCTGAGGCCTCCCCACCCCTGTGGAGCTCTGAGTCAATAAGCCTCTTTCCTTTCTAAATTACCCAGTCTCGGGCGGTTCTCTGTAGCAGTGTGACAATGCACTAATACACGTACGTAGGGTGACAGGTTGATCAGTTGTGAGTAAGGGAGGCGGTGCCTTGCTTTTCCAACAGAGGCTTTCCTCCATCTCCTTCCAGCTTTGAGCTCTATTACTTTTGTCCTAGGAAACTGCAGACTCCAAGAAAAAGGAACAGCTAACGGAAAGAGGGAAAAGATAAATCCCACGGCATAGGCTGACATTAGGAAGGAACGTGCTGTGCAGTTGCTACCTTGAGGGAGGACCAGATTTGAGCAGGAGGGCAATAGACTGGGGTGGGTGATGGGGATGTCTCTCCAATGTCTCATCACTCCAGTTTTAGAGACTTCATGTTCTAAACAAAGATCCTGATTTGGTCCTTGTAACTTCTGTTTCCTATGGACAGGTTTTGTTCTTTGAGGCAGAGTCTCACTCTGTTGCCCGGGCTGGAGTACAGTGGCATGATCAAAGCTCACTGGAGCCTCGACCTCCTGGGCTCAAGCAGTCCTCCTGCCTCAGCCTCCCCAGTAGCTAAGACGACAGGCATGTACCACCAGACTTGACTGTTTCATTTAAAAAATCATTTGTAGAGACAAGGGTTTCCCTACGTTGCCCAGGCTGGTCTTGAACTCCTGGGCTCAAGTGATCCTCCCACTTTGGCCTCCCTAAGTACTCGGATTACAGATGTGAGCCACTGCACACAGTCTGTTTTTGTTTTATAATTGCTACAGGTGTTAAGGAAAAGAGTGTAACAAAATGAATCCTATTGAGGCCAGGAGGTAGTTGTGATTCTGAGCTTGAGGCCTGGTTATCAGACTCCCCAACGTAAGAGGGAACTGAGTCATCCACAAGACCTTTCACCAGCATAGATCAAGAGCTGGGCAAACTTTCCCTGCAAAGGGCCAGAGAGTGAATATTTTAGGCTCTGTGAGCCAAGAGACAAATTTGAAAATATTATGAAAGTACTGACAAGATAAAAAGCAAATTTTTGCACATTTTTTATTGATGAAATTCAAAGTATAATAGTAATAGCGAGTGTGGTCTTTGAAAACATAATACAAGTTTACTAATTAGAGAAATGAAATTTGGGGGGAGGGTAATATTTGCTTAATTGAGAGTCAAAGTTAGCATTCTCTATCATTGAAATCAATTGTAATTGTCTGATTTTTTTTTTCAACCACATAAAAATGTGAAAACCATTTTTAGCTTTCGTGGAGTACAAAAGCAGGTGGGAGGCCAAATCTGGCAGTGGGACTGCAGTTTGCAGAGCCCTGGAGTGGAGCCCCCTGGGGCCCCTCATGGACATCCAAGGAGACCTGTCCACCTTTCTGACCACCCAGGTAGACTTTCTGGAAGTTTCCAACACTGTGGAATTGTATGGAGGAAAGCAAGTACTAAAGGAATTTCTGGTGGCAGAAAATGAAATTCGAAGTGAATAGGGCTTACGGCTATGGTTTGGTTTGAAGAAAGTGCCCCAAATTGGAGGCCTGCTGCCTTTGAAAGGGGGACCATTCTCCATCTGTAACGCACAGGCTGTCCTCACGTGCTGGGTATCTCTGGGTGAGTCCCTGAACCTCTCTGGGTTCTTGGTTTCTTCACCCATAAAGTGAGAGTCATTGACGTCTGATACCACAAGTTCCCAAGTGCTGAGAAGATAATTGATCAGGGATACCCTATTTTTTAAAGTACCAAATGTTATAAACCAAGCTCGTCCAACTCACAGCCTGCAGGCCGCATTTGGCCCAGGATGGCTTTGAATGCAGCCCAGCACAAATTGGTAAACTTTCTTAAAACATTATGGCCGGATGCGGAGGCTCATGCCTGTAATCCCACCACTTTGGTCCAAGGCTGTGGATCACCTGAGGTCAGGAGTTCAAGACCAACGTGGCCAACATGGTGAAACACCATCTCTACTAAAAATTCAAAAATTAGTTGGGTGTGGTGGTGTGTGCCGGTAATCCCAGCTACTCAGGAGGCTGAGCAGAATTGCTTGACCCAGAGAGCTGGCGGTTGCAGTGAGCCGAGATCATGCCACTGCACTCCAGCCAAGACTCCATTCCGCCTCCTACACAAAAAAACATTGTTTATTTGTAATTTTTAAAAAAAATTTTTTAGCTCATCAGCAATCATTAGTGTTAGTGTATTTTATGTGTGGCCCAAGAAAATTCTTCTTCCAGCATGGCCCAGGGAAATCAAAAGATTGGACAACCTTGTTATAAACACTGTTCTGTCATTAAAATTGTTTTACGATGGTTCAACCCAAAAATCCTAAGTGGCCAATGAGAGGAATAAATGTTCATTTACATACTCATTCAGGATGAATACAATGGAGACCAAATAAAAAGTGACATTTCGAAAATTGTCTAACGACATGGAAATGTGCTCACAGAATTTTATGCAGCTAAAGCGAGATAGACATTTACTTCCCAATTTGCTTTTTCTAGATGTGTGCCTGTCTGTGCACGTGTCGAACTGAGAGAAAACTTTGAAAAGTAGGTGTGGCTGCCTTGGGGTGGTGTTATTTGTGATTATCATTTTCTTCGTAAAAGTGTATGTCCTGCATTTACTATAATATTCTTACATTACTCTTATTATCTACAAAAATACGATAACTATAATCTAAGCGAGAACAGGTCAAGGTGCTTGGTCTATGAAGAGCTGAGTGAGGAACTAAAAGAGTGATTCGAAAGAGAGAACAGGGCAAGGGCTGGGGTGAGCAGTGGGACTATGAGGCTGGGGGAGGGAACACAGGGTGTGCAAAGGCAGGAAGCTGCTCCTGTCACTGCTGCCTTGAACCTGGAGGGCTGATGTTGCACCTGGAGTGGGCGCTGATGACTTGATGAGCCTCCATCTCCCCTTACCTGGGGCTTCCATCGCACCCAGTCCTGCTCTGAGGTCCAGAGCAACAGACCTGAGTTCTAGGTGAGGCTCGGCCCCTTACCTCTCTGGGAGGACCTTAAGCTGGACGCTTCCTTTATGTATCCGCCTTCCCCTCACATAAAGTCGGCGTCTGTATGAGGGAACATTGCCCTGAGTCTGGGGCATGCACTGGGAAAGAGAGGATGGTGTATCTCAGAGATAGGCATTAGAGTACAGTTGATTCTGTTATTCACGGTAGTTATGTCCTATAAAGCCATGTGAACACTGAATTAGCAAATATTGAACAACAGCTCCTAGGGGAAATACAGGGTTAGGTTCCTGAGAGCCTCTGGTCACAGCATTTTCACCAACCAATCAACATGTAGCCTTATTTGATGAGTATTTCCGATTGAAGATGCTTTATTCAATAGATATTGTGGATTCCTTAACACTGAACTTCCAACCAATGGCTCTACAACTCAGGCCTGAAGGAAGATCATCTAAGACATGGAGATTCTCTGTACTATATTTGACAAATGTATCTAACACCCATGTACTTATCTAACCATGCATTTTCTCTGGCACGAAGGAGACCATGAAAAGGACACTTGCTTATATCATGAGGCTGAAACAAGAAGGCAAAGCGTCACCATGTTTCACCAGCTAGAGATATGCATGTTGGCTCAAATTTTTCACTGCTCTGTGCGTGTCTGCAAATAATCTGGAAAGTGTTATTAGCACTTACAAATACATTTTAGGTGAATAGATACATCCCCAAATTCTCAAATAATGAGGCTCTCAACTGTATCTTGAATCACAGTGACAAAGTGATGCTCTTCCTCCTCTTTACATCCTCCTGATTATGTTAAGGGATGTGTTCATTGGTGGAAATAGGCTTTCAAGAACCCCCACCCCGCCCCCCTCCACCTGCAACACTCCACACCACCTGGTTAACACAGAGCAAGAGGCTTCAGCCTCAATGCCTTGGCAGACATCAGGTCCACCCTCAAGTAAGCAAGGTTGCATTGTCATTGCATATTGTTAGATTTGTGGCAAGTCATGAATGTAATATAACTAAGTGCTAGAAACACATTTAGATTTTTTTTAAGTGAGTTAATCTAAAGAAAAATATCAACTAAATAATGAATGGAACAAGAAGGACAATATGGCTGACAGTGGAACATTGAAAGAACCACTGACCTATGTGAAAACTAGGGTCCTTCCAACTTAACTGCACTAAGAGACAATATCCACAGCATGGTCCCGGATGTGACCTCCTGGCTGCCTTTCCTTTCCCCATCTTGAAAACTGAAGTTGAGTTCTGGATAGCAGCAGAAGGCAGGAGGTACCCCAATGCCCACCCCCAACCCCGCCTGCCTCATCATCCCCACACTCAACCAGCCCACCTACCAGCTTCAGGAAGCCAAGGAGGGGCCATAGAGGCCCTTCAAGGGCTGAAACCGGGTCAGTGCTAGGACCACGGGCAGGGGATGACCCAGACTAGTGTGTAAAAGAAACACCAGGGAGATGGTAAAATGCAGATTCTGGATCCATTCCCAAGAGTCTGACTCTAGGGTCAGTGGCAGGGCCCAGGAGTCTGAATTTTAACAAGTACCACCTTCCCCTGTCTCAGCAATTCTGTTCTAGGTGGTCCAAGGCTCCTGCTCGGGGAAACATGAGATGGAGGGAAAGGGTGATGAGATAGGACAGGAAATGCCAGAGTCCTGCGTAATGAACAGCAGCAGCTGCCATCACAGGCCACTGCTGGGCGCTGATTGCCTTCCTGGTACTGCCTGTCCTCGGGAGCGCTCCACTCCAGCAGCCCCGAGCCAGGATCTGCCACTCACACAGATCAGCACTCGAAGATGAAGTGACTGGCCCAAAGTCACCAGCCAGCAAACAGTGCAGCTGAAATGGCAGCAAGATGGCCTCACTCCAGAGCCTACTCTCTTTAAATCAAAAGCTTATTCTTAAGTGGTTTCTGGTGACAAGCGATTCGCAGAGCCATTCTCAAAGCTTAACAGTTTGGCAACACATAGCCAAATAACCCCACAAAACCAAGGTACTGAGAACCTATTACATCTCAAGCACTTCAGGCACAGCATCTGGCCATTCTCACCATAGCCTGTGAGGCAGGAATGATCATACCCACTCATCACAGGAGGAGACTACAGAGGAAGCCAGAGGTTAAACAGCTCGCCGAAGATGCAAACTGATAAGTACAAAATCCTATCAGGGTTGAACCACATTTGATCTGATCATATTTCAGGATCCTGACTCCAATGCCACCCAAGCTCATTGTCACAGTTTTCCTGAACCTCACAAAGCCTTCGGCTCTATGTCTGTCAGCTTTTGCTATGCAATAAACCATCCCAGAACTCAGTGGCATACAGTAAGCATCTATACTCATTGATCTGGTTTGGCTGTGTTCCCACTCAAATCTCATCTTGAACTGTAATAATCAATCCCCACATGCCAAGGGCAGGGCCAGGTGGAGATAATTGAATCATGCGGGCTGCTTTCTCCATACCGTTCTCACCGTAGTAAGTCTCACGAGAGCTGATGGTTTTATAAATGGGAGTCCCCTGCACACGCTCTCTCTTGCCTGCTGCCATGTAAGATGTGTCTTGCTTCCCCTTCACTTTCCGCCATGATTGTGAGGCCTCCCCAACCACGTGGAACTGTGAGTCAATTAAACCTCTTTCTTTTATAAATTACCCAGTCCCGGGTTTGTCTTTATTAGCAGCGTGAGAACAAATGAATACCCTCATGCTCAAAGGTATGTGGGAAAACAGCTTTTCTCCATGTGTTTTTCTGGGGTTCAGGATGAAAGGGCAGCAGCCGCCCAGGAGTATGTTATTCTCATGGGTAAAGTCAGAGGTTATCAGAAGAACAAGTGGAAATCTGCAATCCTCTTAAGGCCTAGGCTCAGAATTGCACACTCTTACTTTCTTCCACATTCCATTGACCAAAATGAGGAACGAGGCCAAGCCCAGCATCAATAGGGCAGGGAAAGTACTCCTTCAATAGTGGGCGGGGGAAGTAAGAAGAAAGTGAACATTTGCTAACAATAAACCCGTGTTTACCCCCTCTTTTTGCTATAATAGAACTGCTGTTTCCTGTTTTCAGTCTATGGGTTTGGGTGGGGCTGGCCCCACCCTCAGGTCCTAGGCCAATCAGAGTGAAGGTCCCGCCCCTGAAATCTGGGCTGCACCATGGCTGCTGAGCTTGTGCGGTGTAGGTCTGGAACTGTGGACGGCCTCTTTGTCACTCTATGTGAAGAGCTTGCCTGAAATCTAAGCTAACAGAGAGAAAGGCAGAGCCCAGATACAAATGGGTTTTTGATGAAATCATAAACACCTGGATTCAACCATGCCTGAAGCCATAGGTACCCTTGAGTTTTCATTGAACTATAAACTCCTTTCTTCTTAGGTCAGTTTGAGTTGATTGGTTGAGCTGATGGGCCCCCTCCCCTTTCAGATGTACTGACACCAGAATGCAAAAAGCTTAGCCTCAATGCAAAGGATGAAAGAGACATTACTTATGCAATAGCGAGATGGGTAACAGAAATGAGGAAAGTAGACAGGATGTCAGACAATAGGGAGTGGTGGGGGCTGTGGCAAACTGGTGAGCATAGGTGCTGTGCAGGTGGCAGCTGCTCCCCAGCCCCTGCAGACTATTGGTGGAAGGGGTAACGTCACCACCAACTGTTGCCATCTTGTACCCAAAGCACCCGACCTGCCCTCATAGGAAAGGTGAGATTTTCAGGAGTAGTGTTCTAGAAGAGGCTGACTGCAGTTCCTGCTGTTTTGCAGAGACTTTCTCAATACTGCTCGATGTCTAACCCCGAATTCCTTCTTATGCCTTGCTGAGTTCTTTCCTCCCCTAGCAGCCTTTACTGTGGGGAAAGAATGAGGTGCAAAGCCATTCATTATTAGTGCCCAAATAGATAGGTCTGATCAAAGAGATTTGAATGATAACTAATGGGCCTGGCAGTTCAGCAAGATTGCTTTGTAGGAGGGAGAGGAGGAGGTGTGAGTACAGCGTAGCCAATGATGAAACAGGCTTGAGCAGAAGTAACTGACCGGAAAAGCAGGGCTAGAGAGGACCCAAGCACCGGCTGCCTCCGAGGCTTGCGCCAGCCTTGGGGGGGGACATCAGGAGGAATCTCTGGCCAAAGTCAGGCTCTGTCCCAAGCCTGATCCTCCACCACAGGAATGACAGTCCCCATGATTAGCCAGGGCCCCTTTGCAGTAGAATCCATGGCAAATATCCAGTAGAATCTATGCCATTTGCCTGTTTAACACTCAGTCCTCTTTTTATAATTGAAACAGCACCCCAACATTTTAGGAGGTGCCATCCTTCCCAACTGTCACTGCATATGCTCCAGTGAGGAGTACAGGATGTCCACCTGAGTTGATGAGGATCCCGTCCACAGCTCGGTTTGCCCATCAGAGGGGAGGCGTCCTCTCCACTGAGCTTGCTGGGAAGAGGCTGCAGGGGCCGCCTCTGCCACCTGAAGGGGCACCTGATGAGAATGCAGCCAGCACTGGGAACACAGGTGCAGTCCCAGCGCCCTGCCAGGCCCCTATGACAATCTGAGCGAAAGAAAAAACTCAGCCAGAATAATCTTGTTTTCATTTGCAAACACAGTATTTTGCCTCATGGATATTTGCCATGGATCCATTTTGCATTAATTTTGATTTTTTAAAATAATGCATTCAAATATAAGTTATCTTGATGACCAAGCTTTTAGGCACCCCTTACACCCTGCAGGTGGGGCTGCTGCCTCACTCGCCTCCCTGTGGGGCCGGCCCAGGTACTTGCCATCGGAAGGCTGGGCTGCAGTCCCGGCTCTGCTCTGACGGATCTATGTGGCCTTGAGCAAACTGTGTGGCCTTTGCAAACCCAGTTAATTCATCTGAAAAATTGGGAAGGCAGTACCAGCCAGGCTGGATAGATGAGCTGATGCACGTAAAACCTTGTAAATAGCGACCATGTGAATACAACGCACTTTCAAAGCTGAATATGCAACTCCTCGTCCTCCCAACAGCAAAGATGAAAAGCTCCCTTAGGGTCGGGCACTGGGGTGAACGTGTATTTTCTAATTGAATCCTCTCTACGGCACCCTAAGATTTTAACCCTGGGAAATAAAACCTATTGTTACAGGTATCCCAGGTTTACAGATGAGGAAATAGGCATACACCTCTATGTCTCTTGGCAAGGGCCACTCAACAGTAGCTTCAAGATCTGGACAGAAGGCACCTGATTCTAACTTCGGGTGAAGAAGAAAGCAGCAGGCTGCAATCAACATCCATGAGCAAGCGCCCTGCACGAGATCAGACTCCAGAGCTGAGCTCCCCTTACCAACATCCCTGATTGTGAGACTCTGAGGCTCTTGAATTTTCGTCACTTGTGCTGCTTTGGGCCAGCTTTGACACCGGATATGACTGTAAAATCACCATCACTGATGTGTGCTTAGTCATGTTGACATTATATGCAACTGGCGCAATGAGACCTTGGGACCTCCCTGGCCAAACGCAGAGCAGAAGCAGCATGGAAACAAAGATGTTCTCGACCGACATCCAGCCTGGCGCGTTTGTGTCACCAAGGAGAGTCTGTCAGCTGCAGGAAAGACAACCAACGCCTCTTGGGACCAGTCGCTTGTTGATGAATCACTAGGACTTTCTCACCCTTTAAATTATCTTCTATAAAGAAATCACATTTCCCCCTCCCCAACCCACTGTTTACCCCTCCTTTTTTGCTATAACAGAATTGCAGTTTCCCTATAAATAGGTAACCAGTCTCAGTCTAAGGGTTTTGAAAGGGGCTAACCTCATCCTTAGGTCCTGGTGAATGCAGAACCCACGTTTGGCCGATCAGAACAGAAGGTACCATCTGTGGAACCTGAGCTGTGCTCATTGCTACTGAGCTTGTGGGCTGTAGGTCTAGAATTGTGGACAGCCTCCTTGTCATGCTATGGGAAGAGCTTGCCTGAAAACTAAGCTAGCAGAGAGGAAGGCAGAGCCCAAAGACAAACAGTTTCTTGGATGAAATCATACAAACACGTGGATCCAGCCATGCCTGAAGCCAAATGTACCCTGACTTTTCATTTACGTGAACCTATAAACTCCTTTCTTCTTAGATCAGTTTGAGTAGAGTTTCTATCCCCTTGCAAGAGAGAGTCCTTATAAAACCATCTCCTTGACTGGAGGACTTGAAGGTGGTGAATGTTTCTTATGCTTTTTTGAATCCCTTAGAAGGCCTCACACAGAGTTTGACCCCTAAGAGGTGACGAGTAAATGTTTGCTGGTATGGCAGGCAAGGCTAATTGTCTGCCCTATAATTATTCTCCCTCCTTCCTTGCTAAGAGTACCCTCACTTTGCCAGGGAGACAATGTGCTTAGCCGCCACTCCCCAAAATAGGTTATGATTAATTTAAGCCAGTTGTAAAAATCATGTTCCCCAAATTTCTCAAATCCCCTTGCAGTTAGGGGTAGTCCCATGACTTACTTCTGACCAAGAAGACCTAAGGGGAAGTCTGTTGTGGGGCCTTCTGGGAAGGGCTTTGCCCTTGTAATGGAAAAGGTAGCTATGCTAAGGCTGTCTTTTCTTCTTTTCTCCTTCTTGCTTTGAGCATAGGTGTGAGGTCTGGAGCTGCAGGAACCATTTTGTGATCATGAGGCAAAAAGCCAAAATGCTAAAGAAGGCAAAGTAGAAAGACATAAAGAAGAAAAAGCCTAGGTTCTCATGCCTTGTTCAAACAGCTGAATTAAAACCAATATTGCCCACCTATAGACATCTTATGTGAAATAACAAATCCGTCCCCAACCCCAATGTATATCTATTTGTTTAAGCCATTATTGGTAAGACATCTGCTATGTGCAGCCAAACACAGTTTTGTTGTTTGTTTTTTTGTGTATGTTTATTTTTTTGTACTGTGTATGATTCAGTGGCTTGAGCAAAGTTTTTGTTAAAGAGTTTCTGGTCATCAGTCAATGAAAATACATCTGTATATACATTCATTCATTCATTTATTTTTAAGACAGGGTCTCGCTCTGTTGTCTAGGCTGGAGTACGGTCACATGATCACGGCTCACCAGGCTCAAGCCATCCTCTTGCCTCAACCTCCCAAGTAGCTGGGACTACAGGTGCACGCCACTGTGCCTGGTTCATTTTTATTTATTTTTTGGCCAGATTGGGTCGGGGTTTTACTATGGTGCCCAGGTTGGTCTCAAACTCCTGGTTAGAGTGATCCTCCTGATTCAGCCTCCCAAAATGTTGGGATTACAAGAGTGAGCCACCACATTCTGTCTGCATATATGTTACATATGCATTGAATGTACAGACTAACTTTTAAAACTAATACCCTTATACTAGTCTGTCCAACAAATACATCCATGGACATGTGCTAAGGTCACAGGAGCTTAATATTAAA
This sequence comes from Cacajao melanocephalus, assembly GCA_963573385.1. NCBI lineage: Eukaryota > Metazoa > Chordata > Mammalia > Primates > Pitheciidae > Cacajao > Cacajao melanocephalus. The sequence continues at coordinate 540 of CAUYLG010055075.1, read as the reverse complement.
GCAGAACACAGCAAATGAGGTCCTCCTAAAAGGAGGAGCAAACCTCATTTCTGCGTATCTGACTGGCGCAACCTCAGTAACATCTGGAAGCCCAGCAGCATGGGGCTCTGGGACATGTGGTTAGTGGCTTTCTCCCTTCTATAGATGGGAAGACCGGCTAGGATGAAGGTGAAACGGACGCTGCATGCCAACTCACCACACCTGCCATGCCACCTTATCGTGCCAATCCCAGCAAAAGATGGGCCTCGCTGTATTTCAAACTCTTTAAAAATTTAACCCTGGGAGCCGGGTGCAGTGTCACGCCTGTAATCACAGCACTTTGGGAGGCTGAGGTGGGAGGATCACTTGAGGCCAGAAGTTTGAGACCAGCCTGGCCAGCATGGTGAAACCCTGTCTCTACTAAAAATACAAAAATTAGCTGGCGTGGTGGCTGTCATCTGTAATCTCAGCTACTTGGGAGGCTGAGGCACAAGAATCGTTTGAACCTGGGAAGCGGAGGTTGCAGTGAGCTGAGATTGTGCCACTGCACTCCAGCCTGGG
>CAUYLG010055074.1:0-19883 GCA_963573385.1 Cacajao melanocephalus | reverse complement strand
TAAAGAGTATCTCCATAATGAAGAATCTACATCAACTAATGGGCAAAATAGCCAGCTAGCATTAAATCATAATACTGAACTCACAAATATTAATATTAATCCTAAATTTAAATAGATTAAATGCCCCAATTAAAGACACAGGCAAATTTAACAAAAAGTCAAAACCCATTGGTATGCTGTATCCAGATTTATCTCACAAGCATCGACACACAAAGACTCAAAACAAAGGGATGGAGGAAGATTCACCAATTAAATGGAGAGTAAAAAAAAAAAAAAAAAAAAAACAGGAGCTGTAATTTTTGTCTCTGACAAAATAGACTTTAACAGTAACAAAGACTAAAAGAAACAAAGAAGAATATTACATAACGGTAAAAGAATCAATGCAACAACAGGAGTTAATGATCATAAATATATATGCACCCAATATAGGAGCACCCGGATACATAAGACAAGTTCTGAATGACTTATAAAGAGACTTGGACTCCCGCACAATAATGGCAGGAGATCTTGACGCCACATTGTTAATATTTGATGGATCAATGAGATAGAAAATTAATAGGGAATTTAGACCTGGAATAAGTAAGCTTAGTGAATATCTATAGAATTCTTCATTCCAGATCTCCAGAACATACATTTTTCTTAGTATCATATTACACCCATTCTGAAAGTGACTAAATAATTGGAAGTAAATTACTCTTCAGCATTTGCATAGCATTTCACAGACTTAAATGAAATATTGGTTGGCTGTTTCTTATTTTCTTCCCTTCTTCCTTCCTGTATCTGTTGTTAAGTACAATTATCGGCATAAAAGAGGTTTTTAATACCTATTCCTAGATTGTATTCCAGCCTGGGCAATAGAGCAAGAATTCCGTTCTCTCTCCCCCTTTTTTCTTTCTTCTTCTTTCTTTCTCAAAAAAAAAAAAAAAGGAAAATGGGCAAAACATGTAAACCTCATTTTACAGAAAAACAATCACCAATATGAAAAGGAGCTCAATCTCAGTAGTCCTTAATGAAGAATAATTTACATGACCTTAATAATAATTAAGCTCAACCCTCTCTAATAAAAGTGGAAAGGCAAATTTACATACCCATCACACAGGCAAAATTTGAAACGTCTGATCACATCAGATGTTTTGCAAATGTCAAGAGGCAGACTTACATACTATTCATGGAAGTGTTAACTGGTGCAACCACTTTGGAAAATAATTTGGCATTAACTCATAAAACACTAGAGAAACTCTCGCACATTTGCACAAAGAACTATGCACAAGAAGGTTCATAGCAGTACACATTGCAATAGCAAAGACCTGGAAACAAACATTTACAGACATTTAAATACTTAAACTAGTTGCATTATACTCAATCAATGGAAAACTGTCAGTGAAAATATACAACTACATAATTCAGTGAGGACAAATCTCACAAACATGTTGAACAACAAATGCAAATTGCTAAATTTTATCTACATATGACACCATTTACACAATATTCTAATACAGTAATATATAATATTTATATGTGGTTAAAATGACCAAAAAAAAGAAGAGGAATGGTAAACTCAAAATGCAACCTATTGTTTAGCTCTAGGACTAAGATGTGATCAGGTAGGGACACACAGAGGGCATAAGTAATGTGTTATTTTTTGAACTGGTGATACATGAGTGTTTATTTTATTGTTATGCTTAAAATATCTGTATGTGTTACATATAATTTTTATACATGAAATAATATTTTATATTTTTAGATCAGGGCAATTGTATGTTTTCCAGTTATAGTTTAGCCACTTCATTTATCCATTCATTCATTCAAAAATATTTCAAGGATTATTGCTATATTATAGGCATTGTTCTAAGTGTAGGCCTTACTATCAGGTAGCACACATCCTAGTGAGAACAATGAAAATCAATCTAATCCAATAAGCATACAATCAAATATATCATTACAAACTAGGATAACTGCTATGGAAAAAATACAGGTAGTTAGACTGATAGAGTATCACCCCACCTACGTTTGTGTAAATGAGAAATAAACCTTCTTTGTGTTAAGCCACTGAGAGATCGTGCTTTCTGTTTCTGCAGCATTGACTATCCTCACTAATAAAGATTGCAGGCCACAGAGTGACAACAAGGACCAGGTGGGAAATGATTGTAGCTTGGACTGGAATCATTACTATAGAGATGGAGAGATGTGAACAGATTCAAGAGAAGTTTTAGGGGTAACTGGGATGGTTTAGATGGGCAGTGGGGGTGATGCGTGGAAGTCCGGGAGGCCAAGGCAGTAAAGATGACTTCCAAGTTTTTGGCTTGTGGAGCTGGGTAGATGAAGACATCACCCACCCAGTGTTCATTCTGTCCTTTCATTAATGTCGAGTAGATGGCATTTGCTGACAACTGCCCCAGAGCTCCGTCTGCAGCTCCAAGTGGACGTCCCAAAGTCTGCCTCCCAAGTCAGCAGCTGTTCTCTGCAGTTCTCTTCAGCTTGGATCTTAAGTGAACTAGGCCAGGCTCCTAGTGGGCCATACCTGTTGGAATCTACCCAGCACCTGACACAATGGTTAGCACATAGTAAGAGCTTTGTTAATGTTTATTGAGAAAGTGAGAAGACAAAGAGGGAGGAGGCAGGGAACAATAAACTGGAATATTAGGAGGCCATTTACCACTCTGCTCCAAGCCAGCATTATTTCTCACCTGGATCAAGGGTGCCTCTGCTTCTGCTTTTCTTCCAAAGCTCATAGCCAACGTGAACCTATTAACACAAAAGTCAGACCTAGTCACCCCAAGCTTGAAACCAGGGTTTCTTAACTTTGACATCACAGACACTGTGGGCCTGGTAATTGCTGGAGAGGGGAGGAAAATGCTGTCCTGTGCATTGAAAGATATCCTCTACCTACTTAGTGTCATACCTCTCCTCTACCCTCTTCCCCACAGGAAGATGATGAAAAATGTTTCTTGAGATTGCCAAATGTGCCTTGGAGACAAAATTTCTCTTTCTGCCTTCCCATCCCAAACCCTGCAGTTTTCTCATCTCATGCAGCAAATGTCCTTCCACGTGCCCTCACCCCTCTGATCTCACGTCCTTCCATTTCTCCCTCACCCACTCTGCTTCCTTCATGCACACTGGCTGCTTTGCTATTCTTCCAACACTCCAGGTGTGATCCGGATCACAGCCATTGAGCCTGCTATTCCCTCTGCCTGGAATGCTTTTCCCTTGGATTTTCAAATAATATTCCATTATCTCCTTTAGGGTTTTGCTCAAATGTCATCTTCTCGATGAGGCCAACTTGGAATGCCTTTCATGAAATTAAAATCTCACTGTATTAGTTTGCTAGGGCTGCCATAACAAAATACCACTTACTGGGTGGCTTAAGCAACAGAAATGTATTTTCTCACAGTTCTGAAAGCTGGAAGTCCCAGATGAAGGCATCTGCAGGATGGCTTGCCTCCTGTGGCTGCCTTCTTGCCAGGGCCTCACATGGCCTTTACTCTGTGTGCAGACCTCCCTGGTTTTGTGTCCAAATTTCTTCTGAAGACACAGTACTATTGGATTAGGGCTCATTTTAACTTAATTACCTCTTTAAAGGCTCTATCTCCAAATATAGTCACAGTCTGAGGTACTAAGGGTTAGAGCCTCAACATACAAATTTTGAGAGGAACGCAATTCAGCCCATGACACCCACCATCACCACCACCAGCAATGATCACTCTACCATTCTGGATATTTTACTCATTCACCTTGTCTCTGATCTTTTTGTCCTCTAATAGGAGGCAGCCGTCCTCCTGAGGGGTTGAGCCCCAGAGGTGCTGAGCCAGGTGAGATCATTCTAGCGTAAGGAAGTTAATCCCCAAGAAGCCAACTCTGACCAATGGGAGGTGGCAGGAAGCCTGACAGGTCTCCTTCCCATGGGCACTTCCCAGGCCTGGATGGGAATGTGTGACTGGGAATCATGTTATGTTCCATAATGGCAGGGATTTTTGTCCATTTTATTCACTACTGCATTCCCAGTGCCTAGAATCATGCCTGGTGCATAGCAGATGCTTGTGAACTGTTTGTGACAGTAATGAATAGACAGCTCCTCCACTTAACTTCTCTGAGCCTCAGCTCCCTCTGTCAAATAAGGGAATTAGGCTAGATAATACAGAACGAGAATTCTGTTTTATTTAAATCTGAGTGCCAGCGTAGCTGGGTTACCTAGAAAACAGTCTGCAGTGAAGCTTATTAGGTGTTAATGCTTCCTTGGGGGAGTACAATCCCAGGGTAACTGGAGTGAGGGTGAGTGCAGTAAGGTGGGGCAGGAAGGGAAGCAAATAGAGGGCACCATGCTGCCCACCAGGCCTCAGTTTACCAATAGGCACAGCCAGATGCCCAGCCACACAGGACGTCTCCAGGCAGATTGGGGAACTGTCCCTGGGAAGGAAGCCTGTTAGGCTTCCTGCCACCTCCCGTTGGTCAGAGTTGGCTTCTTGGGGATTAACTCCCTTGTACTGGAATGCTCTCACCCGGCTCAGCAGCCTCTGGGGCTCAACCCCTCAGGAAGAGGACTGCCTCCAGCCAGGAAATGGATGGAGGAGCCTGAAGGGGTTGGCCTCAGGCTCCAGGGATCTGAGGAAGGAGGGTCATGAAGACGGCAGCCCTGATCCCTGCAGGCTGGGCAAATGGCTCGGAGCCTAGGAGACAAGGGAAACCCAGAGACCCGGAGATGCCCAGGATGTGTCCAAGACAGGTGAGATGGGGAAAGGAGTCAGTGAGGGGAACAGCTGGAGCATCTGGAACAGAGGCCACGATAAAGCTGGTCAGAAGCACAGGTGGGCTCCAGCAGTTGAGGAGATAGCTCAGATGAGTGCAGTATTGCAGGTGGGGACTTGGGTAGGTGCCCTGGACCCAAGGAGCTGGGTTTGTTTGTTTGACAGAAGATCCATGTCCCCAGCAGCCTGGTCTGATGAAGCTGCTCTAGCAGGGACCTTGAAGAGGGAGCCCAGCTTCATTCCCTGCCGGGTGTAACTCCAGGTGTCTGCAGCCACGGAAGAGGCTCTGATCTCAAGTGGCAGCCGGAGCTACTTCATTAGCAACAGGCTGTGGATGCCCAGCTCCCTCCAACCACCTCCCCATCAGCTGCCTCAGCCGCTCATCTGCTCGTCACTTTGCAAACTCTTCCTAAACTGCAGTCGCCCCCTCAGCTGTCTCTGGAGGAAGAGAGGGCGTTCGCTGCCACCACTCCCCTTCTCTGGGAAGGGGTGTTTTTTTTCTCATGTGTAGGCTGTGTGTGTTGGGCTGTGCCTCGACTCGAGGGCAGATTCCTCCCTCCAAAGGTGATGATACGCGCCAGGAGCAGATTGCACATTTGTCTCCTGGGAGGCAGTGGGCGAGGGAAACAGAAAGCACTGTATGAGCATGGGGAGAGGGTGCCTGCAGAACCGTGATGGGGGGATGGGCCCAGAGTGCAGGGAGTGTGTGTGACTGTCGCTGCTAGCTGCCTGCAGAGGCAGCAGGAGACTGATTATAGGGCTGGGTCCCGTGGCCCTAGATGTGGGTGCAAGAAGCTGCATTTGCACTTGCCTGTCAAGGTGGGGGTGATGGTTGCCCTGGTGACTAGGCTGGGAAGTGGGTTGGCCTTGCTGACAAATGCTGGAAGGAAAATATAATAAATACCATTTAGGGATTTTCTCTTTTCTTTTTCTTGATTGGAGCACCAGTTCAGTAGAGCCTTGTCATCAAAAATGAAGGACAACTTTCTGTGGTTGGAGCCACCATATCCTGTTCTGGTTCTGAAAACCTCACTCTACCTGCTCTAAGCCCACTGAGCTGGCATAGAAGGCCAGGATCCTAATCCTAACTAGTTAGCCCTGGAACCTGGGACAAGTGGCTTCTGCTCTCCAGTCTTCACTTGGACCAGGCACCCTCCAAGGTCTCTTTGAGTTCTGATTCCTGGGCCTCATGCCAGACATTGTGATTAGTGGGTCCACAGCTGGAGTTAGGAATCTGCGTTTTAGCCATTCCACCTGCTGCACCTCCCAGATACACTGGACCTGGGTTTCAGAGCCACTGTAATCTGCCATTAAAAGTGCTGGCTTTGGGATCTGACAGGACAATCATTCTGTAGCCCATCTGAGCCTCAGTTTCCTCATCTGTCTAGTGGAGGAAAAAGGACTGCCAGCCATGTAGTTACCATGAGAATCAGATGAGATACAACCACAAGCATAGCACAGGGCCTGGCACCTTAGGGGCAGGGGAGTCTAATAAACATTAGGCTTTCAGCTGCTGCTTCTGCTTCTTTTTTTTTTTTTTTTTAGACAGAGTTTCACTCTTGTCACCCAGGCTGGAGTGCAATGGTGTGATCTCCACTAACTGCAACCTCTGGCTCCCAAAGCGATTCTCCTGCCTCAGCCTCCCAAGTAGCTGGGATTACAGGCATACACCACCACACCCAGCTAATTTTGTATTTTTAGTAGAGATGACCATGCTGGTCAGGCTGGTCTCGAGCTCCTGACCTCAAGTGATCCACCTACCTATGCCTCCCGAAGTGCTGGGATCGCAGGTGTGAGTTACTGCACTCGGTCTCAGCTTATTATTCTATCTAAACCTATAGTGTCTCTACTACCCTCTCCCCTTCCCAGCAACCCCTTGCCATCTGCTCACTCTTCTCCAGGCAAATCCTGCATCCAGGAAAATGGTTTTTGCAGTAAGCAAGAATCGTCAGGCTAGAACTTAGGCAGAGGAGGAGGAAGCAATGCTCACAGCTGGGGCCCTCACACCCAAGTTCCAGCTCCATTTAATCTGTTGCCATGACAATCACAGCTTCACCAACCTCTGTAGGGTAAAATGACTTCCTCCAACATCCAAATGCTGCGGATGTCTATGGTCATTTTACCAAGGCACCAGAAGATGGGAGGGATACACACCTAACTCCTCCCAACCCCATCATCATTTCAGTTCTCATTTCAAGATATACCGAGGGCTTCTGGAGGACAAGGACTTGGCTGAATTTTGCTTCAAAGTCCCAGCGCCTAACACAGTGCCTGGCATACAGTGGGCAGATGACAAATGCTGGTAGAATGAATAAATACAGTGTAAATCTAATTCTCTTAATCAACAATGCACTTCATTTAGAAGAGAGAGGAAATGGAATTAGGACTCCAGGCATCTGTTACTTGATCTCTTCTCCACTTACCCTCTTTGAGAAAACTGCATTTCAGCCCCTGTAAATGGCATTCCTTCCCCTTGGTGTTAATATGAGATCCCCCTAGGAAAGCCCCAGGCATGCAGATACAACCCACCAGACTCAAATTTTTCGAATACTGTTTCTTCAGCATATTCATTCATACAAGCCCTTCCAAACCTCGGTGGTTATTGATACATCAAATTCTGTATGCAACAAGAGTTAATCTTTCCTTTGCAGTGACCTGCTTCCCCCAACCATGAATTATTCATGCCTCATTTTCCATCCCCTTCTCTCTAGCAAAAAATGGAGTTGATGAAACTCAAATCTACTCAGAATTGCAGCTGATTAACCAATCTCATGTAAGAAAAGATTAGGCCAGCCGCAATAGCTCACACCTGTAATCCCAGCACTTTGGGAGGCCGAAGTGGGCAGATCACTTGAGGTCAGAAGTTCGAGACCAGCCTGGCCAACATGATGAAACCCCATCTCTACTAAAAATACAAAAATTAGCTGAATGTGTTGGTGGGCGCCTGTAATCCCAGCTACTGGGGAGGCTGAGGCACAAGAATGGCTTGAACCTGGGAGGCGGAGGTTACAGTGAGCTGAGATCACACCACCATTCTCCAGCCTAGGTGATAGAGTGAAACTGTGTCTAAAAAAAAAAAAAAGAAGAAAAGGAAACAAGATTAAAACTCTTGGCTCAGGAGTTTTTTTCAAAAAAAATTATCTGAGGGATTAATATATCTGTGTTGTCTACCATTAGTAGATTGAGCTTTGGTTAATGAGGCTAGTGCTTAAGAAGTAACATTTGCTTATTCATTACCCAAGTATTTATTGAGTACTTCCTATGGCTGGGCAGGGCCAGCCTCATAGGTAGATGACCTGTGCAGTTGTACAGGGTCCAGAGCTCAGAGGCGCCCTGAGCTTGGTTTCCTGCTGTTGCCACCTTGAAATTCTCAACAATTTTGTCTTTGAACTTGTGTTTTGAAAGTGAAGTCCGATGGGACACTGGAGCATGTCTGTGAGCAGAGGAGGGAAGTACAAGGCGTGTCCACCTTTCCTTACCCAGAGTGTCCACGATGCCCCATGAACTTAGAGTTCTGGGGGCCCACTGGCATGGGAGTTCAGAGAGGCTCAAAGTGACCAAGGTAAGTGTGTTCCACTCAGAGCTCTTAATTTCTATTCAAACTAGGAGACTTGCTTCAAACACAGAAAGAAGGCAATGTTATTCTAACCAACACCATGGCAAGATGCCACTTACTGGTGCTGCTTCCCTGCATTGGCCAACCACACCCACCAAAGATGATGCTTAGAAGGGAAGGGGAGAGAAGGAGCCAGAGCTCCTGTTCCTTTCAGTCCTCCCTACTCCCTGCAAGAGGAAGGTAAAGAGAGTTAATGAAACATGCGCGTGTCAAGAAGTGAAAGGAAAATAGGTGAGCTTGTTTTCGGCAGCATTTCCACTGTCTGGTAAGAATAAAATAAAATACATAGGCACATGCAAACTACAAAATTCTGTGGTTCCATAAACAAGTTAAATGCACTCATGTTTGCATTTTAAAATGGCATTGCATAACATAAAGTTGAATGCTGAAATTCATGGTTAAAAGTTTTAAATTTTTCTTTACTTACAACATTAAATAATAAATAAAATATACATAATAAGCTGAGAGAGAGAGAGAGCAGGGAAGAAGGGAAAATGCTTTCTATTTTAGTATCTCTAATGATATTTTTTCTGCTTTTTGAGAAAGGAATCTCACATTTTTATTTTGCACTGGGCCCCACAAATTATGTAGCCAACCCTGGGGTCACAAGATGGGAACACAGTGCCTGTCTCCAAAAAGCTCATTTCTTCTTTCTTTCATTATTCTGGAAAATGTCCCAGCCCTTGCAGAGCAAGTAAATAAACAGTTTTAAAGGAAGTAAGAAGGAGTAAATAACTGACTTTCATAGAGTTGATGAGGACTAAATGAGTTAGTACAAGTCAAATGTTGAGGACAGCATTTGCAGCATAGGAAGTGTTATCTTAAGGATGTCTTGGTCCATCTGTGCTGCTCTAAAGGAATACCTGAGGCTGGGAGATTTATAAAGGAAAGAGGTCTATTTGGCTCACAGTTCTGCATGCTGTACAAGAAACATGGCACATGCATCTGCTTTTGGTGAGAGCCTCAGGCTGCTCCCACTTATGGCAGAAGGCAAAAGGGAGCTCATGTGTGCAGAGATGACGTGAGAGGAAGCAAGAGAGAGAGGGAAGATGCCAGGCTCTTTTGAATGACCAGCTTTGACAGGAACTAATACAGTAAGAACTTATTACCACATGCATGGCACCAAGCAATTCGAGAGTGATCCACCCCCATGACCAAATACCTCCCATTAGGACCCACCTCCAACATTGTGGATCAAATTTCAGTACGAGTTTTGGAGGGGACAAACAGCCAAACTATAGCAAAGGGTTTGCTAATATTATTATTTATTCCAAGGAAGAGAAAACTTCTCTCATCCATTGGTATCTGAGGATGGGGTTCTGGGTTTCTTAGGCCAGCACAATATTTTGTTTTGGAATTCGAATTTGAAAACTATGAATGGGAACAGTCCTGTTGCGGTATAACCTGGCCATGCCACCCACTTGTTACTTCTCTGAGCATTTTATCCCAGCTTTATTCATCAGTTTCTTCAACAAGCAAAGTTGAAGGAAGGCTGTTTTTAGTTCCTGTCCTGCATGCTCTGCTCTGTTGCATAAAGGAAATGACCCCTTTATTCAAACCCAATGCAAACCCTGTTTCAATCTAGCAAAAATATTTCTAAAGCTTTGCTCTATTCACTTAGCACCATGCTTGGAACTAAGAGAGAACAAAATGGATGTAAATGAAGTGTAGCCCTTACCCAGATGAGCTTATGATCTAAGACAAGAAACAAGATAGACAAACTGTTAAGTGCACCTGCATATAATGCAGATACATGTGGTTTAAAACCAAAACTGATTGTAGTTACTCAGAAATTACTTACAAGCGTCAGGGCAGGAGTGGAGGGTGGGGAGGAGAAAGTGTGTGACATAACTTAAATTCATGGATAAATTAAATCTTAATACCATCCACTCCTTTCCCTTACAAAAGACAAGAAGGGCAGGGAATCACACCTAAGGTAGCTGTTTGCTGTTCAAGGAGGTTGCATGAATGAATCTTTGGCCATCAAGACATTCCCTGAGTTATCAGGAGGCAGGGGTAAAAGTCTTTTCCTGTCAGGGAAAGAAGATACCCAAGACACAAGAAAGGCATCGCAGTGGAAAGACTTAAGGATGGTGGCTGGGTGCAGTGTGTCACATCTGTAATCCCAGCACTTTGGAAGGCCAATGTGAACAGATCACTTGCAGTCAAGAGTTCAAGACCAGCCTGGCCAACATGGTGAAACCCTCTCTCTACTAAAAATACAAAAATAATCCCGTCAAAAAGTGGGCTAAGGACATGAATAGACAATTCCCAAAAGAAGATTTACAAATGGCTGACAAACATATGAAGAAATTCTCAACATCGCTAATGATCAGGGAAATGCAAATCAAAACCACAATGCAATACTACCTTACTCCTATAAGAATGTCCATAATTTAAAAAATCAAAAACCAGTAGATGTTGGCGTGGATGTGGTGAACAGGAAACACTTCTACACTGCTGGTGGGAATGTAAACTGGTGCAACCACTATGGAAAATAGTGTGAAGATTCCTAAAAGACCTAAAAGTAGAACTACCATTTGATCCAACAATCCCAGTACTGGGTATCTACCCAGAGGAAAAGAAGTCACTATATGAAAAAGATACTTGCACATGCATGTTTATAGAAGCAATTGCAAAATCATGAAACCAACCCAAATACCTATGAATTGAGTAGATAAAGAAACTGTGGTGTGTATATATATATATACACACACACATATATATGGTAGAATACTACTCAGCTACAAAAAGGACTGAATTAATGGCACTTGCAGCAACCTGGATGAGATTAAAGACTGTTATTCTAAGTAAGTGACTCAGGAATGGAAAACCAAACATCATACGTTCTCACTGATATGTGGGAGCTTAGCTATGAGAACGTAAAAGGCATAAGAATGATGGGACTTAATGGGAGGTGTCGGGGGGTGCCAGAGACTACAAATAAGGTGCAGTGTATACTGCTCAGGTGACAGATACACCAAAATCTCACAAATCACCAAAGAACTTTTGTAACCAAACACCACCTGTACCCCAATAACCTATGGGGCGAAAAAAAAGAATGAATAAATATTTTTAAATGTCAAAAATACAAATAAAAAAAACATTAGCCGGGCATGGTGGTGCATGCCTGTAGTCCCAGCTACTTGGGAGGCTAAGGCTGGAGAATCACTGGAACCCAGGAGGTGGAGTTTGCAGTGAGCCAAGATTGTGCCACTGCACTCCAGCCTGGCAGACAGAGCAAGACTGTGTCTCAAAAAAAAAAAAAAAAGACTTAAGGATGGTGATATCTCCTATTCAATATTAAGTTTGCATTGCTGAGTGATAAAGGCTCCTCTTTTGCCAATAAATCTTCAAGACAATTGGCCCTAGAGACAAAGGCATTGTGTCCTATGGGTGCGGCTTCTTCACTGTGAAAAATGACATTCTCATTTTTACTTCTCCCCCGAGTGTCTGGCACTTGGCAAGAAATTGATGGCTATTTATTATCAGAGAGATTTTTTAAAAGAAGAAATGTTTAATGAATAGACGATAAAAGAGTGAATGATGATTGAGTAGCACAGGATTTCTCTAACCTTACATCTGAGTACAACTGGAGAGATAGGATGCACCCAAGGAGGGCACTGTCCCAGGATGTGGGTTGGAAGGGGAGGCAATGCAGGGCTTCTGTTCCTTTACATTTGGAGACCCAGCTTATAAATAGATGCCATGGCCCCAAAAACTCAAAATGCCTCAGAAGTCAGCCTATGTCAGAACAACTCACATTCAAGAGGAAATTGAGTGAGTCGATGTATACATGCTTCTACATAATTTCTCAGCAAGATTGTGCAGAGATTGTCAAAGCCATGCCCTGGGATAGCATTTGTCTTGGCAAACAGAGCTATCATCAGTCCGCTGCCACCTGTTTCACCACAATACCTGCTGATGCTCCTTCCTGACTCACACTTGCTCAGTTTCATAAGAGGGGGCAGCTCTGTTTCTCTCCCTGTGTCACCACAATAATTATTGAGAACAATAATTTGAACAATGAGAATTTATAATTCTCTAGTAACACGCAAAAGTGGTGTCATTTACAGAAAAAAAAAAAACTTCTAAGTATTGGGTAACAGAAACCATATGTTCTGCTTCAGTTTTCATGGCAAGCTTAAACCTTGGTGGTAAATGGGATTGGAACCATTCATTCATTCAGCACGTACTAATAAGACACCAATGACACAGCAGGCAGGGTGCACAGTGGAGACTAGTCTGGCTTTATCTTGATCCAAAGAGAAAGGCTGCCAGAACAGTGACTGTTTGATGCTGAAATCTGGGAGAGTGATAACATACGTCACAGACACCCCAAGACACCCTGGCTACAGTATTTTAGAAGTTACACTCTAATGGTTTAAATTTCAAACTAGAAACCTCCTACAAATACCATAGACATGACAGAGTGGGCAGATTTTTGGCTTAACCCTAGTCCTGCCCCTCACTAGCTGTGTGACCTTGGACATGTTCTTCTCCTCTCTGAGCCTCTACTGCAGGAGGTAAAATTGAAATTAAAGCATGTTCACTATGATCACTGAAGCAACCAACAGAAAATAGGAGGGATTGATGAATTTAGAAACTAAGATCTTAAGAATAGCTATTCTATGCTACTCCAGGAAAATTGTTATAACTCAAAGAATATATTAATGACAAATATAAGCAGATAAGATTAGTTCTTAAAATTAGCTCTAGAACCATGAAACAATTTCAGGAATACTGCAGCCTTTCAAACTCTTTATTAGGTAACTACATTGCAGTAGAGCCTAGAGAACTCAACACATGCACAAAATGTCCATCCACATTCAACAGTGACTCCAGCTCTTTATAACACATGAACCTGGACACAAACAAGACCTACTTAACACAGTTTCCAGTTTATTGCTAAGTAACCACTACTGCCTGGCATGAGTGTGTGAGCACTCTGTTTCTTGTGTCAACTCATTATGCCAACATAATTAGAGTGAACTTAACATTGGAGAATGGAATGTGGGATTTCATTTTTCATCACCTATACAGTTAGTCTACTATTGTTCATCCATCTAAAGAGTATTTTCTAGAACAAGGTGAAAGAATAGAGAGGGCAAGGAAGAACTGAAAGCATATAGGAAGGAGGAGGGAAATATGATTCTTCACATGACAATGCACAGAGGTCCACCAATGACCACATTTAAACCAGGTGGCAGTCTATCTTTTGTCTTTTTCCCTGTCAAATACTGTGTTGTCAACTGGTCAAGTATGAGCACCTAGGACTTGGTGCCATAATGTACATTGACCAGTCGAGTGAGGGGCAATATTTCCACGGCGGTCATCACAGTCATCCTAAGCCACTCCCTACCCCCAGCCCAAGGAGCACCAAGGCCATTGAGAATATGGTGGCATTCTCCTCCCCGAGGAGTGAGAGGGTAAGAGGTGATTGGCGTTTCCTCCTAGTAGCTGTGACCCAATGTCCAGCCAGTCCAGACACCTGGGCATCCATGCACCTATTGGTGGCTGTAGTTTCCCAGAGTCCCACAACCACCCTGGAGTCTAGAAACACCCTAGGTGGCTTCTTTCTGAGCTACAGGAGGATGTTCTATGAATCACTTCTCTTAAGAAAGCAAATGGTCACAAGGTAATTTTTCCCCCAGCTTTACTGAGATATAACTGACAAAAATTATATGGACCATGTGATTTTTGATAAATATATATACATTGTGAAACGATGACACAATCAAGCTAATTAAGATATCTATCACCTGTGTGTGTGTGTGTGTGTGTGTGTGTGTTTTTACTCCTATATTAGTCTATTCTCACACTCCTATAAGGATATACCTGAGACTGGGTAATTTATAAAGGAAAGAGATTTAACTGACTCACAGTTCTGCAGGATGGGGGTGGCCTCAGGAAACTTACAATCATGGAAGAAGGGGAAATAAACACAACCTTCTTCACGTGGTAGCAGCATGGAGAAGTGCAGAGCAAAGGGGAGTGAGATCGTGTGAGAACTCACTATAATGAGAACAGCATGGAAGTAACCAGCCCCACGATTCAATTACCTTTCACTGGGTCCCTCCTCCAACAGATGGGATTATGAGAACTACAATTCAAGATGAGATTTGGGTGGGGACACAACCAAACCATGTCATTCTGCCCAGGCCCCTCCCAAATCTCATGTTCTCACATTTCTAAACACTATCGTGCCTTCCCAACAGTCCCCCAAAGTCTTAACTCATTCCAATATTAACTCAAAACTCCAAGTCCAAAGTCTCATCTGAGACAAGGTCAGTTTCTTCCTCCTTTGAGCCTGTAAAATCAAAAGCAAGTTAGTTGCTTTCTAGACACAATGGAGGTAAAGGCATTGGGTAAATACAGCCATTCCAAATGGGAGAAATTGGCCAAAACAAAGGAGCTATAGGCCCCATGCAGGTCTGTAATCTAATAGGGCAGTCATTAAACCTTAATGATCTTTTGAAAAAGATCTCTTGACTCCATGTCTCACGTCCAGGTCATGCTGAGGCAAGAGGTGGGTTCCCGCAGCCTTGGGCACCTCTGCCCCATGGCTTTGCAGGGTACAGCCCTCCTCCCAGCTGATTTCATGGGCTGGCATTGAGTGCCTGCAGCTTTTTGAGGCACACGGTGCAAACTGTCAGTGGATCTACATTCTGGGGTCTGGAGGATGGTGGCCCTCTTCTCACAGCTCCACTAAGCAGTGTCCCAGTGGGACTTTCTGTAGGGACTCCAATCTCACATTGTACTTCACATTGCCTTAGCAAATATTCTCCATGAGGTCTCCATCCCTGCAGCAAACTTCTACCTGGACATTCAGGCATTTCCATACATCCTCTGAAATCTAGGCAGAGGTTCCCAAACCTCAATTCTTGTCTCCTGTGCCCCTGCAGGACCAACACCATGTGAAAGCTACCAAGGCTTAAGGCTTGCACCCTCTGAAGCAATGGCTAGAGCTTGGCCCCTTTTAGCCAAGTTGGAGCTGAAGCAACTGTGATGCAGGACACCATGTCCTGAGGCTGCGCAGAGCAGCAGGGCCCTGAGCCTGGTCCATGAAAGCATTTTTCCCTCCTAGGCCTCCAGACTTGTGATGGGAGGGGCTTCCATGAAGGTCTCTGACATGCCATGGAGATATTTTCCCCATTGTCTTGGTGATTAACATTGGGCTCCTCATTACTTCTGCAAATTTCTGCAGCAGGCTTGAATTTCTTCCCAGAAAATGGGTTTTTCTTTTCTACCACATTGTCAGACTGCAAATTTTCCAAACTTTTAAGTTCTGCTCCCTCTTGAATGCTTTGCCACTTAGAAATTTCTTCCACCGGATAGCCTAAGTCATCTCTTTCAAGTTCAAAGTTCCACAAATCTCAGGGGTAGGTGAAAAATGTCACCAGTCTCTTTGCATAGCAAGAGTGATTTTTACTTCAGTTCCAAGAAGTTTTCCATCTTCATCTGAGACCACCTCAGCTTGAGCTTTATTGTCCATATCACTATCAGCATTTTGGTCAAAGTCATTTAACAAGTCTCTAAGAGGTTCCAAACTTTCCCACATTTTCCTATCTTATTCTGAGCCCTCCAAACTGTTCCAACCTCTGCCTGTTACGCAATTCCAAAGTTGCGTCCACATTTCTTAGTATCCTGACATCAGCACCAAACTCCTGGTACCAATTTACTGTATTAGTCTGTTCTCATGCTGTTATAAGGACATACCTGAGACTAGGTAATTTATAAAGTAAAGAAGTTTAATTGACTCACAGTTCCACAGGCTGGGAAACTTACAATCAACCTCAGGAAACTTACAATCATGGCAGAAGAGGAAGCAAACAAGTCTTTCTTCACGTAGCAGCAACAAGGATAAGGGCAGAGTGAAGGTGAGGGAAAGCTCCTTATAAAACCATCAGGTCTTGTGAGAACTCACTGTCTCAAGAGCAGCATGAAGGTAACTGCTCCAATGATTCAGTTACCTCCCACTGGGTCCCTCCCACAACATGGGGGGATTATGAGAACAACAATATGAGATTTGCGTGGGAACACAGTCAAACCATATCAACTCCCTTAGCAAATTTCAGGTATACATGAACCATAGTCACTGTGTTGTATATTAAGTCTCTAGAACTTACTCATCTTGGAACTAACTACAAATTTGTATCTTATCTATTTCTCCCACCCGCGACCGTGGTAACCATTCTTTTACTCTCCATTTGTATGAGTTTGACTCAAAATTATTCATTTGCCCTCTCAGCTAAATTTAAATTCACATCCCCTGTTTCACTGGACAATAAATTGCTTAAAACATGGGTCCCAGCAGTGATGCAATAGAAGGAGCATAGGAAGACAGAAGTCAGCAAATAACCATCCAGTACAGTGAGCAACATGCTCAGTATGAACACGTGGGCCTGTGGGGTCCTAGTGAGGCACCCGAATGGGATAGAAGGGTTCCAGAAGAGGTAACATCTGAGGACCTGTAGCTGTGGCTTCCCCACATGACAGCAGAGACTTGAGCCCAGCCAGCTTTGCATCTGCCTATACCTGGTACAGAGTCTTATGCAGGGTGGACATGGAGGAACCACTGGCTTGCACTGTCACCTATCCAGGCATCTCAGGTGACACCTGAGCAACTGGGTTCACCTTTCTCCTGCTCCCTCATTCATTGAGCCCTGGGGAATAAGTTCACATATGTGTGTTTAAGGTTTTTTGTTTTCCTTTTTTCTTTTCTTTTCTTTTTGAGACAGAGTCTCACTCTGTCTCGCAGGCTGGAGGGCAGTGGTGTGATCTGAGCTCACTGCAACCTTCACCTCCCTGAGCAATTATCCTGCCTCAGCTTCCTGAGTAGCTGGAGCTATAGGCATGCACCACCATGCCCAGCTAATTTGTATCTTTAGTAGAGATGGGGTTTCATCATGTTAGCCAGGCTGGTCTCCAACTCCAGACCTCAAGTGATCCACCCACCTCGGTCTCTTAAAATGCTGGGATTACTGGCATAAGCCACTGCACTAGTTAAAGTTTGATTTGCCAATTTTATAAAAAAACCAAGTCAAACCCAGCTTCTAGGCTCTCGGCTTGTCTTGGAAGAGGAGCTCATCTACTACAGGTCTACATGGAGCCCAGCACCCCCAGGCCCATTCTATACATTTATGTCCTGAGGCTCCTCAGACTAAGCCCTCCTTTCTAGCACCTGCTGAGGGATTCAGGCAAGTCAGGGAGCAGATGGCAGGGCTCTATTAGAGGGACCCACCATCAACACTGACAAAATAGCAGAGCACCTTGCACGAACTGTGTGGTAGGCACACAAATGCTCATAGGTTTTATTTGTGAGCAGTAGTTTTCCATAAAAGGCATACAAGTGTCAGTTAAACTCATTAAGCCAGAAAATGTTAAAAAAAAAAAAAAAAAAAAAAACGACAAACAAAAACAAAAAACAAACAAAAAAACCCCAGCTACCTTTTGTGTTAGCTACATTTTGAATGACAGCCTTTTGTTTGAATACCTAGTGCCAAAGGAGAGACTTGGACAATGACTGTGTTGGAGAGCCCCTTGTTATGAAGACCTAATCTATATAGCCGTGTCATGTAAATTGTTCAGGTCCTGTCTGTGGCACTGAATTATTTACCTTGCATCTTAATCTTCCTTGGTTGCCACTTTCATCATGTCACTTTCTTATTCAAGAACTTGAGCTGATGCCTAAGTCCTACTGAAGTCAGTCCAAAGTCTTTCCCCCAGACATTTTATTGCAAAGTTCCTTTCCAAAGTAGCCCACCTGCTCTAACTAGGACAGTGTCCTCTGTCATGTGCTATAAACCATGTTCACTCCTGCCTGCATACATTTGCTGAAGCTTTCCCCCACCACCAATGTTCTTTTCTCACTATTCACTAACAGGAATTCACCTGCTTTCCTCTTAGAACTATGTTAGATAATCCTACCCCTCTCCTCCCCAATCCTGGTCCCCCATTGTGTTAGTCTGTTTTCACACTACTATAAAGAACTGCCAAGACTGGGTAATTCATAAAGAAAAGAGGTTTAATTGATTGACAGTTCTGCATGGCTGGTGAGGCCTCAGGAAACTTACAATCATGGCAGAAGGCAAAGGGAAAGCAAAGGCCTTCTTCCATGGCAGCAGGAGGGAGTTAGCTAAAACAGGGAAAACAGACTTATAAAACCATCAGACACTAGGTGTGGTGGCTCACACCTGTAATCCCAGCACATTGGGAGGCCGAGGCGGGTGGATCACCTGAGGTCAGGAGTTGGAGACCAGCATGGCCAACATAGCAAAGTCCCATCTCTACTAAAAATACAAAAATTAGCCAGGAGTGGTGGCAGGAGCCTGTAATCCCAGCTACTCAGGAGGCTGAGGCCAGAGAATCGCTTGAACCTGGGAGAAGCAGGCTTCAGTGAGCTGAGATTGCACAACTGCACACCATCCTGGGTGACACAGCAAGACTTCATCTAAAAAAAAAATGGGAACAGCTCAGTCTGCAGCTCCCAGTGAGACCAATGCAAAAGGCAGGTGAGTTCTGCATTTCCAAGTGAGGTACCTAGCGCATCTCATTGGGACTGGTTAGACAGTGGGTGCAGCCCATGGAGGGTGATGCCAAAGCCGATGGGGCATTGGCTCACCTGGGAAGTGCAAAGGGTCTGGAAACTCCCTCACTTAGCCAAGGGAAGCCCTGAGAGACTGTGCCATGAGGAATGGTGCATTCTGGCCCAGATATTATGCTTTTCCCATGGTCTTCACAACCCTCAGACCAGAAAATTCCCTCAGGTGCCTACACCATCAGGATCCTGAGTTTCAAGCACAAAATGGGGCAGCCATTTGGGCAGACACTGAGCTAGCTGCAGGAGTTTTTTTTTTTCATACCTCAGTGGCTCCAGGAACACCAGCAAGACAGAACTGTTCACTCCCCTGGAAAGGGGGTTGAAGCCAGGGAGCCAAGTTGTCTAGCTCAGCAGATCCCACCCCTATGGAGCCAAGCAAGCTAAGATCCACTGGCTTGAAATTCTCACTGCCAGCACAGCAGTCTGAAGTTGACCTGGGACACTCTAGTTTGGTGTGGGGAGGGGTATCCACCAATACCAAGGCTAGAGTGGGTGGTTTTCCCCTCACAGTGTAAACAAAGCTGCCAGGAAGTTTGAACTTCACCGCAGCAAAGCCACTGTAGCCAGACTGCCTCTCTAGATTCCTCCTCTCTGGGCAGGGCATCTCTGAAAGAAAGGCAGCAGCTCCAGTCAAGGGCTAATAGATAAAACTCCCATCTCCCTGGGATAGAGCACCTGGGGGAAGGGGTGGCTATGGGCACAGCTTCAGCAGACATAAATGTTCCTGCCTGCTGGCTCTGAAGAGAGCAGCAGATCTCCCAGCCCAGTGCTTGAGATCTGATAAGGGACAGACTGCCTCCTCAAGTGGGTCCCTGACCCTTGTGCCTCCTGACTGGGAGACAACTTCCAGCAGGGGTCAACAGATACCTCATACGGGAGAGCTTCAGCTGGCCTGTAGAGGATGCCCCTCTGGGGTGAAGCT